>JAAIXJ010001080.1:188749-307110 GCA_013403705.1 Heliconius hermathena | reverse complement strand
CAGACAGACAGACAGACAGACAGACAGACAGACAGACAGACAGACAGACAAGAATTCTGCTGAGTGGTTTTTTAGGTTCTATAATCGACATATAAACCGACCTGATTTTTATTTTTTTTATATCTTTCATGTACAGAATTGACTTTTCTATCCTTTTATTATATATAGAGATAGAGATAAATAATTCAATATAAGGACTGAAACGTCTGGCGAATCAAGACTTTTATACTTGGCAGTGGAACGTTGAAGTTTTTACGATTAATCAGAGTATGATACTCTTCTGAGGACGCTATTTTTTATATGCTTTCAGTGCCATTTTTGAGAGAAATAATTGACATACAGTAAGGACGTTACTTTCCTGATACAGCTTAAAGATTGGGTAAAAGAAAGGTTTCTTTAGCATCACCTTGAGCACTGATCTTTGAGCTCTTTCGGGCTGAACCAAATGAGATTTTTAAACACGGAGAGTGTTTAAAAATCTGGAGCTTATGCAGTATACAATTATAGATTGACATATAGCATAGTATACATTATATAAGGTAATAAGTGAGGCTGACTGTCTTAGTAGCTTCATTATACTGATGATTTTGCGCACTCGGCTTAAGACTGATTTTATATGAATTTTGAAGTTTAAATTTTGATCCAAAAGAATTCCTGAATATTTTAATGAATCTATTTTTGTAAGGACTGAACAGTTACATTTGTTTTGTTGCAGACAAGTATGAAGTTTAAGTTGTAAGTTTGGTGTGGGGGCGGTCTTAGACAAGTTTAATGTGAGGAGATTACGAGATCTTTATTACAAGGTATCTGTTAGTAATTGCGTCACACAAAATACAGAATGGATGAACATCGTGAAATAAAAAAAATCCTACGTCTAAACTGTTGAGATATCTTGAGTATGGGTTTGAAATATTTTACCATATATATTGCTCCCGTAAAAGGAGCGCTGACGCTTCCATCCTGTATATCAAGATGTTCATTAATAATTATTAACTCTGTTAGAATCTCGAAAATATCAGGATACCGAAATTTATCACAAGTCAGTATTAAAAATACCAGTTTTGTTAAAATAGTCCAGTATTGCGATCCCTAGAAACATTTCTCACATTATGCATTAACTTAACTTCGATAAAAGTATAATCTCTTCAAAAAGGCCACCGGGAGCTAGCTCCCCCTAGGAAATCTCTCTAGATACACCCATGTTCAAATTGACTTGGACTTAGCATTCATACCGAGTTTACAATTGTTACAGCTTTTCACCTGTTGCGACCAGTGACCAGACCAGAGAGAGTTTTAGCAAAGAAAGTTGGAAAGTTGGAATGAATGTTGGAATTTTGTTTTTTAAAGCCTTAGGAAATAAAGCATAGCCTACATAAGTGTCCTAATAATAGTTTACTATATCTTAAAGGTTGCCTGTAAGAAATCACTTGCAGTAATAAGGCCGCCATTGCATATATTATCATAGATAATTAAAATGAAAACTTGTAAAGTCTTATGTGCATAGTTGAGGTTCATTAACTATAGTTATTTATAATATTTATGAAAATAAACAAATTGTTTTTTATTCAAAATGCAATAACATTTCACCAGTCATTGACATCGGAATGAAAGGAAAGTAACCCTATCGGACATTTTTCGTTAATTTTAATTTTTTGTCAGCAAAATCATGGGATGGGCACCAGATCATTTCGGGGTGGGCACGGGCCATGTGCGTATAACAAGCCAGGGTTTTTTCCACACCTTCCACCCATTGTAAAGCATTGTGATTCCCCAATAATTGTATTGACAACATTTATGTTCGTCATCTCCTTAAATGAATTAGTAGAATCTTCCTCTATATTATTTTCATCCAAAGCATTTTCCTCGCGACTGTAGATTATGTTAATCCTTTTTTTACTTTCACGCTGTATCCCGTATTTAGCAAGATAGGCAGAGTAAACTTTAACACAAACAACTTTCGAGACATTCTTTTCAACTTTCGAAACAATGCGTGTAGAGCGGCGGGACCCAACACCGCGATTTGTCTACCTGTGCAAAGAAAATGAAAATAAATATAATTATTCCCATGACTGGGAATTGTATCCTCAACCATCACGCTTACAACAACAAATTGTCCCCTCTATATTATTTAATGAGCTAAGCCATTTTCCTCGCGACTGTAGCGCCAGTATTATTCATTTATTAAACACAATATAATTTAGTAATACCTTAACATTCGTATCGCTTACACGTCTAAAGAAAATGTATACAATAAAATTGTTGTGTGTTTTGTTTATTTACGTTCAATACGTGAATGCTGGTGAGTGGCTTTTTTTAACTTCTTTATTTTAATTTTGATAAAAGTTCTTGACAGTACAAGAAGGATTTTTTTAATTGAATAAGTTTGTGCATTCTATATATTGTTGTTTTTCTTCTCTTTAAGTGCGTTAAGGTTTACATATAATAATATTGTAACTGATTTAATATTGTAACATTAATTTAATACTTATTTTATACAGTTTAAACACGGACCTTTTTTTTTACATATGTTTATTTTTTTCTATGTGAAATCAAAAAAACTATTACTAAAAACTACCAGGACCTATTAAACTTATCCCTATGCGTGTGGAGCTCGTACCGTTTTTTTATTTTTCAAATTACTTTTTTTGGGGTAAAAACGTCAGAACTATTTTTAAAATCTATCCAGAGCCATATAACTAGCATGAGAAGACAACTCCGATTTACTTTTGGTCTGCTAAGCAATGCTCTTCTAAGTTACAGACATATGTCTTTTTGTTGTTTTATAATATTTGTTTGCATTACTAAATTTACTTCACAGAGAGCATTGCTAATCGCCTGTCGTAAAGAGTGTGGACGGTATGTTTTAGGTTTATATTTTGGGGATTTTAAAAGGTCCGCGGTCCCTTTAAGCACGAGGCCTTGGATGAGGGCCCGCCTAGCTACGCCACTGCGAAGAAATAAAAAAAATAATATTTTTATTTGAGTTAAGATAGAACGGCATTGAGTTCCGCCACTCAACACAATGCTTCCAGAATTCGGTGGAAAGCGGAGAGCGGAAGAGTCATAATGAGAACGGAGTATCGTAACACTAGGTTCCCAAGTTCCCTCTGTCTACTCTGCTATGTGCGAGGGGCAGTGTGAAGCTAAAAATATATTTAAAAAATTAAGCTATTTTAAAATAAAATTTGTTATTTGAGTATTAATCTCAATTTATTGACGTCGCGTGGAATAATAAATTAGACACGAAACAATTGTGTCACGAAAATAAAAAAAAATCTTTCTAAATATTACGATTATACATATAACTTAGATCTGACTCTGACCAAGCAATGGTTGTGGGTTCGAATACCACTCAGAGGAATGAATTATTTTTATTTACTCACTTTAGTAAGAAAGAATTTACTAAAAAATTAGAATAGAATTTATTAATTTCCAAAAAAAATTTGAAAATCCATCAACACAAAATGAAATGGAAATAAGTTTATTATAATCATTCGCCGGGTAGGGCCTTATAAATACGTCGGATAAATATAGTAAGGTCGACGAGTCGTGGCCACCCTGATGTCGGAAAGAAAATAATCAAAAGTTAGAAAATATCCTAAAATCATATATACGCAGCCAGCTACAGCTAACATCAGAGCAGCCACGACTGGTCGACCGTACTGTAAATAACGGTATTACCGTTATTCAGATACCCACTCGTGAATTAGCTCCCTGTTATAATGAGGAAACCGTTGTTTTGTGTCGTGTTTTCTCTTAATATATATGTTGATGTGAATTGTGGTCAGATTTCTCGTTATTTCTTTTAAATGTACTCTTTACTTTATACCTCTAGTTTGTTTGATGAAACGTGCTAATCTCAGAAACTGCCAGTTCAAATAGATAAACTATTTTTATGTTGGATAGTAAATTAATCGAGATGTATTCTATGTGGTTACCTAGGCAACTTACAATGTTATACACAGCGAGTAGTTATTTCCATTATACCACTACAGGGCTATTATCATATAAAAAAATATACTGTATCCCGCACATAGGGTAGGCAGAGAAAGCCTAGTGTTACGACACTCATTTCCCATAAACGTACTTCCGTTCCCCACCTTCCGCCCAATTCCTGAGACATTGAGTATTGAGTGGCGGAACTCATCACCGCATAAAATAAAGTATATCAAATTATAAACGTAATTAATATTAATATATTATATTATAGAAAAATATTTGTTTTAGGTGGGAATTAAACTCACAACTTTCGATGTATCAGTCAAACCCTTATAAATAAAACCTAACACATAATATTTATTTATCCTATAATTTACGTATCATTATAATGTCATTAGAGTCAATATACTTTTACCTATGTCAATATCATTTATTATCTATATTATTGAGCAAATAATTTAGCACTCGATATTTGTGGGTTCCATCCCTACAGAAGGAAATATTCAAAAAAAATCTTTTTAGAGAAAACGTTGTGCTGGGTTCCACCTGTAGCCGTTCAACTTTTGTAAATTGGATAAAGAGCAAAGATGGATTTATATATTAAGCACATTCTACTACTTCAAGATTCGGAAGATGCTTGAAATTCTCTCCGCCTGCACTGCTAAATGTGGGATATAGCGTAAAGCCAAAAAGGAAAGAAATAAAATAATGATCAGCTTCCAGTTTCGTGTAAATGATAGAAGCAATAATAATTTTAGAACTTTTTTTCAGGCTGTAATTTATCATTAAAGAATGACTTTGGTAGTCCTTCGCCTGTTTATTTACAAAATGGCGACTTTTTGGCGCCAAATGCGACGGGCGCCATCTTGTTGCGGCGCTTGGAAACACTGCGCTTGGCGTGTCCGGGGGATAAGCGGTTTATAATTTTGGGAAATGAAAGTACTACTTTTGACGTTTTTGTATGTATTTTTTTACTTTTAATTTTATTTATCTTTAACATATACCCGTTGTTACCCCATGAGGTCATGGTGGCGCAGCGGCACGACATATGACTATAACCACGACGGTTGTAGATTCGATTCTCGTTTAAATGAATGTGTTATTTTCATTTAGTCGCTCTGAGAAGAAGACGACGCTTTGTCTTTTTCTCAGAGCGACTAAATGAAAATAAGTTACGCCACTCAACACACAATGGATCTCGAAAAATGGGTGGTGTGTGGCTCACACATTGTTGAGGACGAAGTGTTTAACATTAGGTTCCTTCTGCCAACCTTGGTAGATACAGGGTACAGCGCGAAGCTAAAAAAAAGAAAACAGATCAAGTGAGGTCATAAACTCGATTCGCATTTGCCCAATTTGAGGTGACTAAACTTTAACCTGTTTTGAGGGCTGGATCTGCCTTTGTATAATACAAGCTATTCATTTATTGCTTCACTTTTTATCTTTCAGTGTGGAGAACCGAGTAACATAACTCTAGAAGAACAACTAAAAAGAAGACTATCTGTTTTCTTTACATAACATTGCACATTTCTTGCGCGTTGTTAAATTATTTATAGTCTCAATAATATTTCTAGGATATAAAATGTGTAAAAGATTCCACATTTCGTGCGTCCAAAGGCTCGTGGGTGGGGAATCTCAAAGAAATTAAATGCAGTGGGCCGCCTTGGTTCACTACTGAGGAGATCGGGAGTTGCTATAAGAGGCAGACATTATATAGGTAAGAAAAAAGTGAAGAGGCCGGTCGTGGCGCAGCGGCACGAGGTGTGACTGCAAAACCGACTGGTTGTGGGTTCGATCCCCACTCGAGGAGATGAAATATTTACTTAAATTTATATTTCCATTTCTTCGCTCTGGTGTCGAGGTTAAGCGCGGCGTTGAGTTCTGCCACTCAACACGCAATGCTTCCAGAATTCGGCAGAAAGTGGGGAACGGAGTGTCTTAACACTAGGTTCCCTCTGCCTACCCTGCTGTGTGCGGGATACAGCGTGAAGCTAATAATAACAATAAAAAAAAAAGTTTAAAGGCTTAATGTATTATATTCTACAATATACAACATAGCTATATACGTATAATAGATAAGAACTTACATATATACATCTCCTTGCTTCAAAGTCGGTTCGATTTTCACCTACAAGAAAGTTAAACTAAAGTTTTTTTTTACAGAGTAGGCTACAAAATCGAGGGTGGCTTTCATTCTCTCTACGAAGCTTGTTTCGACAAAGATTTGATTCATACTTTGTATGTTAAACATTTTTTAAAACCCAATGCTCTTCACGTACAGACAGGACGGAGACCTTCTTTTATTGGTAAGGAAAAAAAAAAATAATTGGTAAGGAAATTATAAAAAATTGTTCAAAAACGTGTCGGCGCCCACCAGGGCTCCAATCAATTTCATGATTGTAGATCAACGACACGATAAATAAAAGGTGACAAACTAAAACTCATTTTATATGAAGAGAAGTACAAATATAAATTTGTATATAGATCGAAACAGAAATCGCAACTACGATTGAAGACTGATTTAAACATTTACGTAAAACTAAGAAATGATACTCTAGTTACTATGGATATTTCAATTATTTTGTTTATAGAGAGTGGAAAAAACGAAACGAAATCAACCTAATATTTATTATTATTTTGTTTATAGAAGGAGAATTATTTGGAAAAATTAAAATGTCCAAGCTGTATTCAATGAAACACCAAATGAAAAGATTAAAAATAATTTTGGGAGAAGGAATGGACACGCACTATGTAACTAAGGCACAGGTACGTTACTTTGATCAGCTTCACGCTGTATCCCGCATGTAGCAGGGAAGGCAAGTGTAAACTGTTGTCAAAACACTCCGTTCTTCACGCACTACATGAATTCCAATACAAAACATTGGCGAAAATTCAACGAAACATTTTGTGTTATCAGAGCGAGCTATAAATAATTCGTATTAAATTTAACTTACTATAATAGATAGCCGTGGGTTCAAATTTAATTTGGAATACAAAAAAAACAAGTAATACATATTATACAATTATAATAGACACCGTCGTGGCGCAGGGGTACAAGCGTGCGACTGTAAGGTACGGTTGTGAGTACGATTCTCACTCGGTAGAATGAAATATTTCAATTCCTCGTTCTAGTAACAAGGCAAGTGCGGCGTTAAGTTCCTCGAGATTTCGGCGGAAAGTGGGGAACGGGAGTGTCTCAATACTAGGTGCCCACGTTCTTAGGGTAGATAGAGATCTACCCTACTATGTGCGGGATACAGCGTGAAGTTTAAAAAAACGTACAATATTTGTTTTCATTTTTTTATATAATAGTATTTGATTATTTTCACGAGTTTTCAATATTTCAATATTTAGACATTGTAGGTATTATGTGTAGCCGTCGTCAGGGGGGGGGGGGGTGTAGGGGTTCCCTACTAGTCTGGCCTACCACTACTACGCAGAGACGCCACACATATACTTATTCCTAATTGCGCAACTTAAGTAAATGTGTAAACTAATCATAATCTAATAATAAGGTATTTATCAACTATAAGTACTTACTGTAACGCAAGACCATTATCAAATAGGTCAGAGGAGTTATCAAGGATTTTTTGACGCAATTTAAATGATTTATCGACGGCACGATGACTGAATGAATGTGGAACCCTGCCTACCCTGCTATGTGCGGTATACTATCCTTGCAGTACCTGAGCCGAGGTCACCTGGCCCCCCGAGCTGACTTCCCGCTGCTGGCGGAGCAGCGCGCCAGCTTCCACTACGTGAACACGGCGCCGCAGTGGCACAGAGGCAACGCGGGCGACTGGGCCGCGCTAGAGGATGTGAGCTACTATACATTTACAGTGTTGAACTGATCTTTTTATATCAAGGATCATTTTTTTTTCAGTCGTGGCGCAATGGCTAAAAGTGTGACTAAAATCGACTGATTATGGGTTCGATCCCCACTCGAGGAGATGAAATATTTACTTAAATTTATATTTCCATTTCTTCACCCTAGTGTCGAAGCAAAGCGTGGCGTTGAGTTAACACGCAATGCCTACAGAACTCGGCGGAAAGTGGGCAACGGAGTGTCTTAACACTAGGTTCCCTGTCCCTACCCTGCTGTGTGCGGAATACAACGTAAAACTGATTTCATTTTCATTTTTTAAGCTTCATTTTTTGTTGGTAAAAGTCTCTAGTGTGGGCACTGATCACCCGATAGTACAGTGCTGCCATAACCAGTCAATAGATACTTATTAGTCATTAGTTCATTGCCATCATGGGTGTATTTAGAGATATTTTCAAAGTCAGGTGACCTTAACTTTAGCTTTAAATTACTCTTATTGCGTATTGGTTTTTTTTAAGTTCAGGCTGTAGCCTATACAGCGTAAGAGGGAACCTGGGAAACTAATGTTAGGACACTCCGCTCCGGCAAAACACTTCCGTTTCCAACTTTCCGTCATTTTCTGGAGGCATAGCGTGTTGAATGTCAGAAATCAACGGCGTGACTTGCTTCGTTACCAAGGTGAGGAAATGTAAATACTAAATATTTCATTTCCTCGAGCAGGAATCGAACCCACAACCAGTCACGTTTACAGTCACACTTAGTCCCTGCGTCACCATTTGCCTCAGTGGTTAAATTTTCAATTGATTTTCTTTTTTAGGCTTCAGGCATAATTTACGGTATCTAAAAATTCTGGAAAGGACACCAAACTACTCTGGGACGAGCACAGCCCAGCTGATCGCTTATTTCATAACAAATCAACGCTATTTAATAGCTACTAACTTTTAATAATTTCACAGGCACTGCGTCGTCGAGTCAACAAATACGGAACAGAACTAACTATATACACAGGGACGTACGGAGTCACTACTTTAGAAGATAGAGCATCCATACCCAGAGACATCTTTCTAGACGTGGATGATAATAATAATGAAATTTTACCAGTTCCAATGTATTTTTATAAAGTAAGAAATATTTGTGAGCTTCACGCTGTATTCCGCACATAACAAAGAGAACTCAGCCTGGTAACGAGATAAAGCGCGGCGTTGAGTTGCCCAACTCAAAACGCAATGCCTTCGCAGTAGTGTCTTGATTCTTAGGTTCCCTTACCTACCCTGCCTAGCGGGATACAGCGTGAAGCTGATTTAAATAAAAGAAACGATAAACGAATAAAAGAAGCAAATATTGCTTAACTGCATATAATATTTACTATTATTTTTCTTACAGATAGTCCACGACCCATCAAAACGTACAGCCACAACGTTCATATCAATAAACTCTTCCTTTTACAATAAAACAATGATAAATTACTTATCATTCTGTGATGATATTTGCGAGGGGAACCCCCTCTTTTCATGGTTAAAATGGAGATCTAACGATGGGACACACAGCTTTTGCTGTTCCTATGAAGATTTTGTTAAGGAAATCAATGTTATACCTAAACTTAATGTAGGTGGTGTATTTTATTAAACTATTTTAAAAAGAGGGTTTTTAGTTTGACTTGTACGTACGCTTTCGTACAGATGTACAATTTTTTATTAATGTGTATGTTTGTTGACAAAAATTCTCGGAAACAAAAAGTTCAGATCCAGAAGAAATAAAAAAAAACTAACAAACGACAAATCAACTACTTTTTTGCGTTTTTCTGGCTAAAGTGGAGATCTATTGATGAAACACATAGCTTTTGCTGTCCATATAAAAATTTTATTAAGAAAATCAATGCTATAGCAAAATTGGAAATAAAAAAATAAAAATGTTTTATTTTATATTAATCAATTTCAAAAATATGAGGTCATAGGTATGGCTTGCATATTGCATAAGACTAAGATGATCTATTTCGAAAAGCACGTGTGCTTAATTTCTTAATTTTTGAATATTTGAAAGATTGCAAGATTTTATTAAGATAATCAATGTTATACCCAAATTTTATGTTAAGAGTTGATGGTTGTGGGTCGACATCTAAACTGACGGATAATTTATATTTATATAGTAAGTACGTGAAGGAGTTTGGTAGAACAGTCTGTAAAGGTGTTGTGTGATGACCTCTGGAAGTCAACATGCACGTCTTAAAAATAGGGCGCTAAGTGATGAATGGAGTGTCTTAACATTACTCTGCCCACCCTGCTAGGCGAGCAAAAGCGTGAAGACGCCTTTTAATTAGATGTTGAATTCCATAATAATTCTTCCGAGTTAAGATCGAACTCACAACCATCGCATCACATCACGTTTACAGTCCAACGCCGTACCAGTGCGCCACGAAGGCCTCTTATTAAATTAAGAAATATACAAATGTATGTGGGTATCCTTGTAATTTAAGCCCACAAACTTCGACCACAGATATTACAAGTACACCCTAAAAACTTAAGGTAACAATATAATAAAACAATGAAACTTTGTACATAATCGTGTTAATTTATTTATATTTTATTATTATATAAATAAAATATGACTTAAAAACTAATTTAATTTTACTTTTAATATTGATTTGTGTCCCTGTACTATAAATAAAATAAGAATAAGTTTATTTTGAGTAACATACTGTATATACAAGATTTTTTAGTTAAAATACGTTATTGACTTAAAGACAGGAGAACGGAGTAATCTGTCACTAAACTTCGATTATATTACACAAATAAAAAGTAAACATATTACGTAAAATTAATTTCATTTAAGATTTATTTATTATAATAGTAAAAATAATTTAATACTGTTTATTTTTTTTATTTTAATTTTATACTTATTTTTTAAATCCAGTAATATAATTTGCGTATAAAAATTTGTATCTGTACTTCTAGTACAGTTTTAAATTAGCAATATCTATAAAAAAATAACAAAATCTAAGAATTTACATAAGAATTTAAACAGACAGAATAGTGACAAAATACTCTGCGCTCGATTAGAAGTTATATCTTTTTAAAGGTTTTTCCCTAAATAGTTTCTTTATACTTTACCAACCATTTTATATCAAATATTGTTAATTTGAAAACTAAAAAATGATGACAATTTAAAAAAAATTATGTGCATTTAAAAATTTTGAATAACACTAAATTTACAGAATACAATTCAATTTTACATTATTCAAAATCAAATCTGCGAACTTCCATACATGTTCATACTTAGCAATCATTTTAGAAACGGTAAATTTGGTGCAGCAATGACGTATTTACATTAGTAATATTGCAGGAAAAGCATTTTAAAATTTGTCGACTATATATAAACTCTGCATACATTCAGATTATTTTTATATGCAAAATATAAGTGCATTTAAGTCATTGTTGCACCAATAAAAAATACTTTCAAAAAGGTTAACTGTGACTACTTAAGTACTCAGATCTATATAATTGCGCATATTTCCATCAGATCTTGTACAAATGATCTTATAACGGAGATTTTTCTTGCTTTTTTGATTCATAAAGTAACGAAACGAAATAAAAAAAAACTGCATTTCGTTCAACGGACATCGAGAAATTGATATTTTAGTATTTTCCATTAGGATTCATCTCAAGTATTACAGTTCCTACCTAGCTAGAACCTTCTCTACCCTCGATAACAGCACTAAGAGATTGTCTATCTCTTTTATTTTCACACGCACAAGCCACTAACGCCAAGAGATGCTTGTTAGAATATTCCACTCTCTCCTTGACGAAGGTTTCCAGTTCATTTCTCGGCAAATAATACGCTTTCACGTATCTGTCCACGTAGTCTTGATACGGAACAGGTTTTAAATTTGATATTTTTTCCAATTTAACGAATAGCTGTCTATAGTCCAGCTGCATTAGTCCTCTTCCACCGTTTGAACATTTGGTCGCGTTTGAGAAGCCCTCAACTAACAGATGGACTACAAATTTAGAGACCATAGCCCAAATAGAATTGATAACGTCTAAATTTAGCGTAACTCTTGAAGATATGTTTTCTAAACGTAATGCAAAAACTTGGATCTTTCGGATGACCATATCTACATATGGACTGTGTTCGACCGCTACGTTTTTTACGTCCCATCGAACTTGGGACATTGCGATGAGTGATGAACGAGCATCTACTGCTTTTGACGCTGAACACATATATACTGGAATTCTCAAATCTGATACTACCGCTAGGGTATTATCCTTGAAATATTCTAGAATCATCCTTTGTTGACTTGTTACTATAGACTCGAGGTACGGATGGAGTAGCTCATATTGTCTTGCAAGGAAGATAACACTTTCAACACCAACTATTCTTTCACTGAGTCCGTGTAAATTAGCCTCTGTGGTCATATCCAAATGATTTGGAACACTTGGTCGTTCATAGCCCCTGTTTTCTTCCGAATTAAGACTATTGGACATTCTTTTTAGAACTAAGTTCAGCTTTGAAGTGTATAATGTTGAGGAAGCAACATCTAAATCTGATGTAAAGAAAAGATGGACTGAATAAAAATAATAATCAAATAACTGGTTCATCAGCATTATGACTTCTAAAGATATTTGGGGTAAATATCTACTGATTTGGAGGTATTGGCCACAATTCCTTAAAACCGATAACGTAGTATTCGTCACTATGACACTGTCTTTTAATTTGGAAGGGCTAGTCGGTACGTCGTTCGTCGTTGTGTACTCATGTCTGTCTGTATCCTCGACGAAATCTCGTCTCAATTCGTCCGGTTCGTCGTCTGATTCGTCGCTACCTTCCGATTCTGGTTCTATACCAAAAATGTCATCATTTGTCACGTTTTCATTTCTAAATATCTCAAAAGGTGTCCGAGATGTCTTTTGCGTGAAATATTTTGATATATACACACTGTCGTCTTGAGAAGGGGCTGATGACGTCGCATCAGATTGTGTTTTGGTCAAATCTGATTTCGATGGGTTCAGATACTTTTTAAATTGTTTAAACTCTTGTAAATTCAAGACATTAAAAGAAGATTTCACAGGACATTGTTCCCAACCCTCGTTTTCCAAAAATAATTTCAACTCCTCCATCCTTCCTCTATGATAATTCTTGATATACGAAACACTTTGCGTTTTTATAAAATCCTGTAGAAAATCTGACTTATCACCACAAAAAATTTCCGCAACTTGCGTCAATTTTCTCAAAATGCCCAACATTTGGATGAACTTTTCGAAAGGAAACTCCTCTAATCCTGAACTTTTGAGAAACGTTGACACTTTGGCTTGAACGTCATGCCAAATTCTTATCAAACCAGCTTTTAACTTCTGCTTAATATATTCTCTACTAACATTCTTCTCTATATCAAACACATTACCCGAATTTGGCAAAGATTCCTCATTCTTCATATGCCAGTTCACCAAAAGATAATAACTCCGCATCACTAAAAACAAATTTTCGCACAAATTTAACAAACATATCGAAGCTTTGGTCGTAGGGACAGACTGACACATTTCTTGAAACTTCATTTCTATTGAAATATCGTTCAAATATGGCTTGACCGCTTCTATAGCTGATTCGTTTACAGCCGACGAGTAATGCATGTGAAGCTGTTCCATTGCAGCTTGAGTTTTGCCCAAAAGGCTGTACGCTTTTTTGAGTTTTCTAAACACATTTTCATCAAAATTATAGCAGATTTTTGCCAAAACTGAGTCCAATTTCTCCTCTGTCATATCCAAAGTGTCCTGCAGCCGAGTGGATAAATCGGCTATACACGTAAACTCTTTGTGAGCGGACGCTGCCTTCTTACTCTTCAAAATTAACTCTATAGCCTCAAAATATTCCTTTTTAGCCAACAAATCTCCGACATCTTTCTCGACACTTCGTAAATTTTGTAATAATTGAAGGGATTTTAGCACAGATTTGATTATCTGTCTTTTTCTGACATTAGCTAGAATCACAAAGGTAGATATAGTGAGGTGATTTGAGGCAGTTTTCAGTCGTTCTCTTGCATTTTTACAAGTGTCTAATGTCTCTGCTAGTTGTGAACGAATATTTTGTATTTCGGTAAATTCGCGATCGCAATTGTCGCGTTGTTGTGAGATTAAGTGGAGAGCCTTGCCCGATACTACCTGTGGAATAAAAAGCAATAAAATATTAAAGAAAAATAGCACAAAAAGTTTGTTTTAATTAATCATACAAGTCTGAATTTTCATGATGATCGCGCCGCGGGTTACAGTGGCGCAGTGAGACATCGTCTAACATTAAACGTGACGATTGTGGATTCGGTTGCCGTCAAAACGAGGTGTTGAGTTGTACCCTGCACATATCAGTGTAGGCAGAGGGAACCTGGGGACTTAATTTTAAGGCACTCCGTATCCTATTTCATTCTCTCTAGTAGGAATTGACCCCACCACCATCACGTTTTCAGCCGCACGCTTGTGCCCTTGCGACATGGCTTCTATATACTTAATCATCTGGTTCTACGTGTGAATGTCTGATTTATTGTTTCTAATAATGTTGTTGAGGCCAGTCGTGGTGCAGGACTGTAAAGGCGACTGGATGCGGGTACGATCCCCACTCGAAGAAAAGAAATATTTATTTAAATTTATATTCGAGGCAAAGCGCGGCCTTGGTTTCCGCTACTCAACATACAATGTCTCCAGAATTTGGCGAAAAGTTAATCTGTTGTACCTTTGAAGGAAAAAAAAAAGAAAGCAAGCGTGTAAAGCGAACTTTACAAAGAATAAAGAAGAATTATTATTAAATTGCCTTGTTACCAGAGCAAGTAAATCATTAATTTGTGTGACCAAGTGAGAATGAAATCGACAACCATAGTTTTTAATAAGTATGAGTATTACAAGCTATGTAATGTCTAAAACTTTAACAAAAAAAATCTACGATAGGTTGTTAGATTTCTGTTAAAATTTTTAATAATCCTAATAATATTTTTAAAATAATCAATTCCACACATAAATAATAAATATAATTTAAAACTACCTGTTGCTGCCTCTTCAGTTTGCTAAACATACGTTCAACAGTGTCGCAGTCGGGCGGGGACGGTGCATGTTCCAGAACATATCTTGCCGCATCAAACTCAGATGGAGGCGAGAAATATACATGTTCTATTTCTCTAAGTACCTGTAATATTTTAGGAAATATAATAATTTCGATGTATATAATGAGGTGTATATAATGAATAATAATAGATGAAATAAAAGAAATTCTTTGTTCAGTCTACAGAAAACCGGCCAAGAGCTAGTCGCACTAGCTGAAGGTAACATGAAGGTTTCGTTAATAATTTTCTATAAAAATGGCAAAAAAATCATGTCTGTTGTATGGGAGCCTTGTTAAATGTTTATTATATTCTGTTTTTATTGTGTTGCTATAGTAAGAAGAGTCTTAGTAATAGAAAACGGATCCCCTGTTGTACGCTTTGGATTCGGAACCCTAAAATATGCAATACATATTGTTTGCTTTACCTATTTTTTTTTTATATGCAGGGAATAAGTTAAATAAGGGAATAAGTTTGTATAAATTGCTTGTATAGTATAAATGAGTTATATGTTACAACAGATGAGACCAGTCATGGCGCGGGGGCACAAGCGTGCAGCTCTAAATGTGACAGGTTGTGGATTTGATTCCCAGTCTAGGAAATTAAATATTTAACATTATCATTTTCTCACTCTGATAATGAGCAGCTTTGATGTCTGGCATTCATGCAACGCCTCCAATGTTGGAATGAAATGTCTTTACACTATTTTCCCAGGTTCCCTCTGCTTACCCTGCTGTGTATATGCAATACAGTGTGAACCGTAAAAAAATACAAGAAATCTTGCAATGTATGGCAAAGTGCGTGGATTTAGAAAGCTCACTTATTATAAAGAAAAAAAATATATTACTTTATTACTTAGCACTAATTTTTCACACTCACAAAAGGAAAACTTAAACAAGGAAGTAGTAAGCTTTATTAGCTAAATTGGTTTTTTTCTATAATAACAATAAAATAATTATAAAATATCTAACCTCCAAATCAGCAGCTGACTGAGCAACTGTTTCCGAGCGGGAGTTAACTCCGGGTGGTGCATGTCTGTTCTCCATTGTACAAAATATTTACTGAAAGAAAAATAGAAAAAATTATAAAATAATAGTAATAGATAAATCAACTTCACGCTGTATCCCATACACAGAAGGGTTGGCAGAGGGACCCTAGTGTTAAGATACTTCATTTCCCACATTCCGTGGAATTCTGAAGGCATTGCATATTGAGTGGAGAAACTCAGTGCTGCGCTTTGCCACAACACCAGAGTGAATAAAATAAAAAATATAAATTAAAATAAATATTCCATTTTCTTGAGTGGGGATAGAATCCACAGCAGTCATGTTTACAGACACACTATGTGCCCCTGCGTCGGTACTGGCTTTTACTTGGCCTGTTGTTTACTTAATCACTAAAGTTTATATTAAATACTCTAAATATAATTCAGGACAATATGTGGCAGTGGGATAACTGTAAACAAAATAGTTGCGGGTTCATTTCCCACTGAGATTATACTTAAATTATTTTAATTTCTCCACTCTGGTATATTCAATTTAGGTAGGTTAAATTTCTCCACTATATATCAGACTACTAATGTATACTAATATACCAGATCTAATCTATACTAATATACTAGATATTCAATTTAGGTAGGTAAAATTTCTCCACTCTGGTATATTCAATTTAGGTAGGTTAAATTGAATATACCAGAGTGGAGAAATTAAAATAATTTAAGTATAATCTCAGTGGGAAATGAACCCACATCTATTTTGTTTACAGTTGTCCCACTGCCACAGGTTGTTCTCAATTGTATTTAGAGTATTTAATATAAACCTTAGTGATTAAGTAAACATTAATATATAAAATGTAAATATTATGGTTTTTTTTAAGATATTTATTTTATAAGCTATTATTGTAATAGTTTATTAGAAAAAGATTATGTAATTTTATAATTTACATTGATGATCAGATATAATTTATTTATTTAGAAATTACAAACATAAATGGAAAATCCATACATATTAAACATTCAAAAACTGAATACTGTTAATATAAATGTACACAAAATAAGCCCAATATAAAAACTCTTAATTAGAAAGGAATATGTTTTTATTACAATTACATTTAATGATAAACACTACTTATATAATACATAATATATGACTTATAATTCATGTAAAGTATGTAACACTTACCTAGAAATAGGAACCAAATAATAACATTATATTGTTTAATTTACTCATTATACAAAAAGGAAGAACATTTCATTTTTAACATAGAAAATTATATTTATATGACATGTCTTTAGATATTTATATAAATTATAAGTTAGTAACACATTTTTCTTATGGAAATAACTTTATATTTATAATAAATAATAATAATATATAAGGAAAAGCATTTTACGAAGAATTATTCTTTGTAAACGTCAACTTCAAAATGAAAGTGATGTTTTTATATTATAACTGTATTTCCAACATTGGATACTATAAAGAAATATTTAAAAATTATCATCTTTAAAGATATTATAACTACGTAACGAATTATTTTAATCTTTGAATAAAATTATTCACAATCTTGCTAACTTATTTTACTAAATCCTTAGAAAAATATTTAATGTATTTTAATGTTAAAATGAAAAAGTATAACTTTAATTCAAGATACGATTAATTTAGCCCCGAAGAAGCTGGATATATTCTACAAAGCGTAAGTAACTCACGCTAAAATGGCCATGTATAGGGCTTAGGTTTTGCTTCATATAGGGTACTGCCATTGTCACTGCTTGTGCACTGTAGTATCAGCTTGAAACATTTGTTTGCATACAATATAGAACCGTTAGAATACTTTTTTTTAATTTCACAATGTATCTCTAGCGGGTTAGCCAGAGAGGACGGGGGGCCAAACGCTACGCTACGTTTCTACATACCTCTTTCACCTCGTCCACTATCATCATCCTTTTCATATATGTCCTTTGGGGAGTCCTCATGCTTTTTACGTGACCTTCATCTAGTGTCATCAAAACTGTGTTTTCGAAGGTCAACCTCCTGCTCCTCTTACTGCTTACTAATTCTTCATTTATTTTGCCATTCTTTCATCACTCATTCGTTCGACGTGCTCAAACCACCTCAGCATGTTGTTCTTCATCCTACCTCGACATCCTAGTACCTACCATTTGGTGTATCTCTTTATTGTGGATTTGATCAGCTAAGCTGACTTTCATCTTTCCTTTATTGTTTTTCTGCAATGCCCACGTTTCTCTGCCATAGAATAGCGTCAGTACCAACACTGCAGCGAGTACGACCAAACTTGCATCTGTGCTGATATTTCACTATTTCATCTATTCAGCTAAGGCAGTGTTAACCCTGTTACCGGCAGCAATAAGCCTCTCCATATCCATTTTGTATCTTTCGTCTGTACTTAATATACTTTTCACATATACCACTTCACTTACATGTTGTAATATCTTTCACTGAATTCCATCTTTTCTTCATTTCTTTCAAGTACTAATGCCTGCAACTCGCATTCCGATGATGATGATAATGGGCTTATACCCGTTCTTTTTATCTCTTTTAAACTTTTATCCGTAACCGAGGCTTTATAATCCTATATGCTATACTTTCTTCTTTCTTTGTGCAGCATCTCACCATTTGTCACACTTTTTGCTAAAGCCTTTTTTCCCTTTTTCATATATCCCTATAGCTCCTTCCTTCATACAATTCTTAAGGTTCAGCCAGCATACTTCAATATTTCTATTTCCAGATTCACAGCTGTCTAGCTTCTTGAAAACTCTTTCTTAATCTTTCACTGTTCCACTAATTGGTTTTGAATACGCAGATCCACTAGAAATAAATCAATGATACTTTGCCCTACCGCTGGCACCCATAGATTTACATACAAGTGAATTTCTTAGGGATCAAATATCGTTTTTGCCACAAATAAATTCCTTTTCTTGCAACTTTCCAATATGAGTTTTAATATATAATACTGGCCTAGTACTCCCTCGGAACCGCTCATCCGGTCGCACCGTTCCGATCCATCCGTTCCAATTATCACATTTTTCATGGGAATCATGGAATCTAAGTAGTGTAAAAGGTATCTAACATTAATTAAATTGTCCCAGACGCCCTACCAAAACTCCCCGAGTTCACTTAATTCTCTAAGGATACTGGCGCATAAAGCATTAACAAGAATATTTGTTATTCCCAGCTTGAAGCAAGCTCAAAACAGTATCGGGTTGATAGCCTTGTATTCTACAATAACAGACTTTCCCAGCCTCCCTCGGTTTCAGGTAAGACGTAAGCAGATAAGCTTATTGATCCTACCTTCCCACCTGTAAACCTTCAAAAAGGTGTCTGTACTGATATTAAAAGCAGACACCATACCCATAGCTTCTTTGGTGCTATAATATATCGTGGGGCGAGATGTTTACTTACCATCAGGTGACCTAAACGCACTTTTCATTTATCTTTTTTTTTAAGAACCATGCTTTATTATTTTATGAATACATTTAAGTGCAACCTTAATTTTAAAGATTCTTTTTTTAAAACGCATTATCCTTTATCTTCTGTATCCAAATCCCTCCAGCAGTACATCCCAATTGAGCATTAATTGCTTTTATTTTTACTTCCCTAACCTAGTAAAACAAAGTATTGAATTCATCCTTCTATCAGTTCCTGAATTAAGACAAAAATCCAAAAAGGAATATCTTGATACTCCTACCAATATTTTTTGAACATAGACAATATTGTCAAAATTATAATTACAAAAATCGTTAGCAAATTTGTTTTAAACCACAAATAAATTAACAACTATTGTTTATAAAAGATTAAAAATCACAAATATTATCATACAAGTATCAAAACTGAAGGAGCCGAAGGACACGTATCCAGTGCCAATAATAATATAACCCCTTTCAAAATTAAAAAGAAAAATATCAACTTGACGTCATGCGAACGATGAAATGAATATATCTTGATTTTAGTTATTTATTGCCGTTTTTTCTGTGTGGACATTGTTTTTTATTAATGTGTTTAGTGATATTACTAAAATGGAAACCGATTTGATGATAGAAGACTCGACGACACCTAAGGTATTATAAAATATATGTTTTTAACTAGGAAGTAGGCCAATGTAATGTCATGACAATCTTTTCCGCCATCTTTGCCTTTACAGCTTCAGATTTTTTATTAAATATACATTAAAACTAAAAAATAACTCCAACCACTAATTAGTTACACGTAATCTTTCAATAAATGCGCATAATATGTTTATGTTTAGGTTAGTAAAAAGATAGATCTTTAATAGGATGATGTATGTTTCTGCAATGCAGAGGTCGTAATACATTTTTTAGTTCTTTTCTTATTTTTTAATTAAATGGCTGTTATTTTAATACCTAAAACACTAAATACTACCATATACTTTTTGAAAGTAGTTGATTTTACTAATAGCTTATACGATATGCGCTCAAAACACTTGATTAGTTTCACCATGGAAACCTTACAAAAAAACAAAAGAAAATATCTATACAGATCTTAATTTTTTCATTCAAACTCGTAACTGTTATAATAACTGTAAATAAAGTGTTCCACTTGTAAAATTTTGGACTAACATTAAAACAACACAGGATATAACAAATTTTCATATTGTTGATTTTATGCTTAATATATGGTGAAATCAGATTCCTCAGAACTAATTTATTAACTTTATTTCTTTTCAATGTGATATAATTGACTCCACAAAATGTCATTTGAGCAAAAATACCTGGCAGTTATTCCTTAAACAAATTTAAAAAAATATTTTTCAATTAAATATACATATTAACTTTAATTTTTCAATATAATAATGTCATGAAATCATTAAAAAAAAAAAAATCATGTTTCTTTCATTCCTAAAATGATAAACCATGAGGGTGTTACATTGTCTTAAGTACCTTTTTTGTATCTTCATACTGTATCACCTAGTGTTATGAAGACTTTTTGAATGGGAATAGCTGCTTTTTTATTTTCTTTTATTTCTTCACCATGCAGACAAAGCATGGCATAAGACAATGGATGTGATATAACAATCTTTACATTGCTATTGCTGATTTTATGCTCGACATTAATACATAACATTTTACATAAACTACTGGTTTACATATGAGGCCGACTGCATAAGTAGTCCATTACAGAATATTTTTGTATAAATTTAAATTTTATATACTTTTACTTGTTTGTGTGATAATTTAAAAGGATTATTAATTTCATTAGCTTTAAAAACCACTTAAATGCTGCCATAATGCTGTATGACAGTAGTGTAAATATGACAGTCGTATATTTGTATTTAATTTGTGGTCATCATTGTATTTAACTTTTTTCCCCAATTCTAGAGATAATTGTCAACTAGAAATTAGAAAGCATGGAGTTGAGCTCTGCCACTCAACTTACAATGTCTTTAAAATTGAGACATTGATGGGACAGTAAGGAATCCAAAGTCTTAAACTACTTTACATTTATTTACCTTGCTTTCTGTGCAAAAACAGAAAAAAAGATTCTTTAATTTATAGTAATAATATTTTCTTTATTTTATGTACTTCTTCCGATTTTTTTACTTAATATATCTTAATATATGATAAAAAGAAACAACACTAAAAACTTTTGACAATTCTTATTTAAAGTTGAATAGTTACTATATCAAACGATGAGAGATTTCTCTTTCACCATTAACTGTATGGTATTCCATACATATTGGTCTCCTTATTAGAAAAAAAGAAAGCTTGAGGTTTTTTCCTCTCACAATAGAGTGATGTGATGTTAAGGACTCTTTCTGACACACTTTTCAACATAATGTGTGTTGACTGGTGGGGATTTAACCCACAACCATCAAACTGCGGGTCAAAACAGTCTCTAAATTTTTTTACAAAATAGTTTAAACTTTTATAATAAATGTTAATTTACAATAATATTTCCTTTATGAATAAGTAATTTTAAATCAAATGCACCTAAAATAAATATTTATTTTGTTTTATTAATGTTGATGTTGAAAAGATAAATCTGCATATTTGATTGTTGATTCAATGTTTAAATGTAACATTTTAACTCTTTCCTTATCACCATTCAGCAAATTTGATTGTAAGAAATGCTAGTCATTCTTTATGTATGTAGCTTGTTGGTGATAATATTTTTTTTAGTACTTAGCAGCCACAAAGATACTAGTGTAAGGACTCTATCCTCCACTTCCATCCTAGTTTGAGATGTTACATGTTAAGCGGCAAAGCTCAATTATGGAAATAAAATGACAAATATAATTATTGTCAATGACATTTTTGACATTTTTAAAGTGTTATTCCATACTTAGGAAAGAAAACTACTCTCTCTTCCTACAGAGTCTACCATATGGAGATACTCCCTACCATATGGAGATGCTAAGAACTCAAATCAAATTTACCTTGTTAGATGGCTAACACTAGGTGTTGGTGAATCCCTCCCTGAGTCTCCAAACTCAGGCCCCCCTCCGAATTCTGGGGAGGGCACAGTACCATGCTGCAGACAAGGCAAACGGTCTACCTCCACCTTAAAGGCCGCGACGCGCCTGTCGCTCCTCTGGTGTTACACAGGGTCATGGGCGGCGGTGATCACTTACCATCCTGTATGCTCGTTTGCCTTGTTTTTTTCCATAAAAAAAAAATTGCACTGGCTGTATTTGTAACAGTTGTAGCTTGATTCCTAGTGAGGGAAGTGAATTACTTTCATTTCCTCTCTGGATTCTTTTTGCCTTGAGAATTGGGCAGAAAGTGGAGAATGGAGTGTCTCAATACTGGGCTCCCTTAGCCTACCCCAATTTGCGATGTACAATGTGAAGCTATAAAGAATGTAGTTTTCAACTACACTACAGTTTTGGGGCAAGGATATTCATTAAATTAATCTTTATTTGTTATAAGATTTCCAGGAAGCAGCAGATTTTTTGGTCCATATTTTTATGTTATTTACATTTATTTTTGGTAATTTCCAGGTGACGTCACTAACCTCCTTAGACACGGGCGTGCGACCGGCGCCCAGCGGTGCAGCGTACGTCGCCGAGAGGAACACATGCCTTAATCTATTCTCAAGATGGAACGAAACAGATCAGGTTAGATTGAATTGGCTGGTGTGAATATAGTTTTTAGAGTTCAAATAGATCTTAGTTGACGCTTAAATTTTTATTTGGACATTATGAACGTTTCAGATGAAAGTAGCATACAGTTGAAATATTATAGGATTTGATCCATGTGCATAGGTTAAATATTTTTTTTTAATAAATGTTTCCAGGTGGAATTCGTGGAACAACTCCTGGCGCGTATGTGTCACTACCAGCACGGTCACATCAATGCGTATTTAAAGCCAATGCTCCAGAGAGACTTCATCAGCATGCTGCCAAGTTAGTATGGCGTAATTTTGCCAAGATTTTTGGATATTATTTTGGACATTTGATATTTATGCAGTTCTTTATGCCATTTGAGTAATCATTGAAAGTGTTTTTTTTATTTAATTTGTAATGTTTGTCTTGTTATATATCTAGTGATATAATAGTTCTTGATGGTAAATTTTTTGACTTTCAAAAACATTACATCTAATTTCTTATCTATACTTATAATAAAATTGTAATGGATCGGATTATTATGTGACTAATACTGAAAGATAGAGGGGGCTGTGGAGCAACATAAAGGCTATTTTGATACAGTAAAAAAGTTATATCAATTTAATACTTTAAATTGATATAACTGTTGTTGTTCAACAAAATTGCTACTTTCTAAAAAAGTTATTTTATACAACTGGTATATTGAATTGGCCAAATCTTTAGTTTTCAATGTGTTGTTACTATTGTTGAACTTTATTCATAATCAGGAATTGTATCTGAAATAATTTTATAATCTTAGACAATTTTGCTTCATGATGTTGTTCCAAAGAGTCCAATCCCTGCAACCTATGGTTTGGAGTTCTCCATTGTTTTTACGGTACGATTTCCTCCATTGTTTTTACGGCACCCAAAAAAACTTGGATGCCAAAATCACTTATTACTTGCTCACATTTTGGACATTTTTCCACCCAGAAAAAGGACTAGATCACGTAGCGGAGAACATCCTGTCGTACCTGGACGCGAGCTCTCTGTGCGCCGCCGAGTTGGTCTGCAGGGAGTGGCAGAGGGTCATCTCCGAGGGCATGCTGTGGAAGAAGCTGGTGGAGCGGAAGGTCAGAACTGACTCGCTGTGGCGGGGTCTGGCTGAGAGAAGGGGCTGGTGAGTTGTAAAGTGCGGCCGGCGTTGATTTACTCGAGCTGGTATGTAGGCAGGGTCAGTCAGTTGTCTGGAAATAATTAAGAGTTGTGTATGACATAGTTAACAGACTGATGAGCATGGATATGTGGAGAATTTTATGTGGTGTGTGGTAGATCGCTCGATATAATAGTAAAAGAGTCCTTAATCCAAAATGGTGTAAATTTTTTTTTTCATCTCTTCCAGAATTCAAACAAATATATTTTTTTTAATTTTACACTCCAGGGAAGGGGAACCTAATAATATTAGGACACTCTGTTCTCATTGAGATACTTCCGTTCTCCACTTTCTGCTGAATTCTAGAGGCATTGCATATTGAATGGCAGAATTCAACACTGCTTTGTCTCGTTGTCAGAGTGAGGAAATGAAATATTTCATATTTAATTTCCTAGAGAAGGAATCGAAACACAATCTACCGCGTATACACACGCGCTTGTGCCTTTGCGCCACGACTGTTTTATATATTAATAACTTCTATAATATAACTTTAGACTTATATTATGTTTTTTGCTTAAATTCCAGGATAATATACTTGTTCAAACCGAAGCCGGGCTGCCAACATCCGTCCCACTCGTTCTACAGACAGCTCTATCCAAAAATAATACAAGACATACAGTCTATAGAGGACAATTGGCGTATGGGCAGACATAATTTACAAGTATGTGTGTAGCTAATTTTTTTTTATTAATTTATGAAATTTGAAGCCACACCATGTATGATATGTATATATATGTATGAAATATTTTTTTTTAATTTCACGCTGAATGCCGCATATAACAAGGTAGAGAGAAGGATCCTTGTGTTAAGACACTCCGTTACCCAAGTGTGGCCTAATGTTTACGACATTTTGGGTAACGGAAATTACACCACACTTTGTATGAATGAAAATAATTTATTTCCTGGAGTCAAAATCTAATACCACTTTCCGACTTACAAAACTCAACGTCAAAAAACATAATGAATCATTCCAAGTTGAGATTGAACTAACAACCAACACAGTTACAGTCAAACATTGACCTATGTACCATGATGGCATTTTGTAAAATATATAATTAATTATATATTTTTTTCTTTTTTCAGAGGATAAACTGCAGATCAGAAAATTCCAAAGGTGTCTATTGTTTACAGTATGATGATAACAAGATCGTATCTGGATTGAGGGACAACACTATAAAAATATGGGATAGAAAGACTTTACAATGTGTTAAGGTATGGTGAGATAAACATGTGAATAGATTTAACCTGCACATAAGAATTGTGAGCCCATTCAGTTTTAGTGGGATAAGGTGAGGAGCTGATCGCCTCTCGGGGGAATGAATCTCTTTCATGTCCCTGCTCTGACAAAATAAAGTATGGCGTTGAGTGTCTTGACACCTGGTTCTGTCCGCCCACATGGCTATATGATGTTCAGTGTGAACATAAAAAAAAATAATTAACATTACATGATGAACTTATTTTTTAAATGACTCAAGAAATTTCTTTGAAAACTGCTAAAGATCCATAGAAAAACATTTTGTTTTACCACTGCTGACCACTCTTTTCTCATTTCTTACTCCCCTTTTACATATAATTTACAAGTAATTGAAACCATACTCCCAAATATTTAAACTTGTATCCCTTTTTAATGAACCAGGAGCTCCAAGGCCACACCGGCTCAGTCCTTTGCCTCCAATACGACGAGCGCGCGATCATATCCGGCTCCTCGGACAGTACAGTGCGAGTGTGGGACGTGGCCACGGGCGCCATGTTGAACACGCTCATACATCACTGTGAAGCGGTGTTGCATTTGAGATTTTGTAATGGCATGATGGTTACTTGTAGTAAGGTTAGTTTTTATCTCTTGAATGCACTAAAATTCATTAGAACACAACACACTATAGCATACCACAACACTACATATATCACAATACAGCACCACACAAAAGCATACTTCTACACTACACATTTCATCATATCACGATATAAAACAACACTCTATTACATCTCAACGCGTAACATAGCTTTCATATCCGGTTTGTCAGATAGTACAGTGACAGTGTAGGATCAGCACTCGTACATCACTGTGAAGCTATGTTGCATTTGAGATTCTGTAATAGCGTCATGGTAAGTTAAAGTAACACAGGCGCACTAAAATATATATAGTATTAAAGTATATTGCAACATATCATATGTCATAACACTACACTGATAGATCACTACAACATACCGCATACTAAACTACACACTATAATATACCACAACACTGCATAGTATATCACAACACTACAAATAATACATTACAACATAATATGTCACATACAACATGTTCATACAATAATCTTTTACATAGAATACTGATCTTCTCAAATATTTTTTGATGATTAATTTACGGCTTTTTGCTTGATGGTTTGATATTTTGTAATAATTCTTGTATTATATACTAAGAACACATTGATGACTATTTTTTTGTTTAAGTGAATTATTAAGCGACGCATAAATTTAAAAAAAATCCGTGCTTTTTTTATCTAAAATGTTATTTATTAATTTGCTACTGCATCAAACGTACACATTATCCAAGAATCTCCAGTTCAAATCCTGCAACTGCAATTTTTTTTTCATACTATATTTGAATCTGTATATCTCCTTATCCTTCTACAGGATAGATCAATAGCCGTATGGGACATGACATCAACAACAGAGATAATGCTACGGCGTGTTCTCGTGGGCCACCGGGCTGCGGTCAATGTGGTCGATTTTGATGAGAAATATATTGTTAGTGCAAGCGGTGATAGGACTATTAAGGTGGGTTCTTACTGTTTTTTTTAGCTTCAACTGGGCCATGACGGCCTCATTATTGTATTTAATTATAATAATTAAACATTAACTAATCAAAGAGTAAGTTCTATTTAGTTCTTTTATTAGTTTAGTGCATCCACTTCACAGCGTCTTCTGCTGATCATCAGCCTGCCCTCGACTCTGCTATAATGTGAGACAACAATATAACATAATTCTGTATTACAGGTATGGAACACATCGTCCTGTGAGTTCGTCCGTACGTTAAACGGTCACAAACGTGGCATAGCGTGCCTCCAGTACCGCGACCGCCTCGTCGTGTCGGGCTCCTCCGACAACACCATCCGCCTGTGGGACATCGAGTGCGGGCAGTGCATACGCGTGCTGGAGGGGCACGAGGAGCTCGTCAGGTGTATACGGTGAGTACCGGTACCGCGGGGGGTGTAATATTGAAATGAATAATATATTAAATTGTTAAACAAGTTTACAATACAATAAATAAGTATCGTGTGTTGCTACCGAGCAGTTTCGACAACAAGCGCATCGTGAGCGGCGCGTACGACGGCAAGATCAAGGTGTGGGACCTGCGCGCCGCGCTCGACGTGCGTACGCCGCACCAGGACCTCTGCCTGCGCACGCTCGTCGTGAGTATATATCACACACACACACCACCTCCACAATGACACTCAGCCTCAGGGAAGCCAATTGGCTTTGACGAATATTTTTACTATACTTAGTTTTGAAAATTATCTGTAAATTAGTGGAAAATTAAGATAAGTCATATATTATAAGTCTACTTTGATAACACTGCCATATTGAAATGTTACACTCATATTAACGTGTGTAATTTGTCATTTGAATGATATATTTATAGTTTCACATATCTCATTTTGTATTGATAAGCAAAGAAAACCTAAGTGTTAACACACTCTGTCCTATGCTCTCCACAATATTTACACATCTACAACAAATATACAAAATTGTGAATCTACATCTACACAGATATTGCTGCGTGCTGCAGTTCTGACATCTATGCATACAGATGCTGATGCAAGATTTTTGAAGGCAAGATTTTTGAAGAATATCCATGGATACTGATAAGAATGCAATCTTTAGTTAACAAAATACTTCTGAGAAGAAATATAAACATTGGATTGCAAGGAAAATGTCTACAATTTTCGTAGTTCTTCAATACTTCGTAGCACGCATAGACCGCATCGAATTATAGTTGCAGATACGAATGTTCACAACATCCCTAACAGCTAATATATACTAAAACTTAAGTTGACACCCTTCATTCCAGGAGCACACCGGCCGCGTATTCCGGTTACAGTTTGACGAATTCCAAATAGTGTCCTCCTCGCACGACGATACGATCCTCGTGTGGGACTTCCTCAACTACGGTGGGGCTTCGCCCGCCGCACCCCCGCCTCGTAGGGCTTCGCCAGAACACGATAGAGCGTTTTATGACTAGGTATGGTATGGCGTCATTCGCATCTATTTTTTTAGCTATGTCTGTCGTCTTATATATTTCTTTCAGCTCCACCTGTATTCCACATATAGCAGGTTGTGCAGAGTAGTGTCCACTAGTGCCAAGGCACTGTGTTGAGGAGTAGAATTCATCGCCGGTTTTTGTATTAAGTAGGCGTTGAAATAAACTTAAAGTTAAACTTCCATCCTACGGGTTTCCCGAGAATTTATGCAAGTGGATCGCTAGCTTTCTTAGTGGGCGCAGCATCAAGGTCGCTGTCGACGGTTTTTGCTCCAAACATATGCCCGTGAACGCTGGCGTTCCCCAAGGCTGCGTGCTGTCCACTACGCTGTTTCTTCTGCATATCAATGACATGTTAGAGGATTCTAACATTCATTGCAATGGAGATGATAGCACGGTGGACGCTGTTTACTCCGGCTGAGCAAATCTTTCTTGGGAAAACGCTGAACAGTGCCGAAATAAACCTCGACAATGTCTCCTCATGGGGTGAAAGGAACTTAGTTCAGTTTAATCCCCTGAAGACACAAGTTTGCGCGTTAACCACTAAAAAAATCCCATTTATCGTATCGCCAGTCTTTTAAAACACTCCTCTTACAGCCGCGCCCAGTATCAATATTGGGCCTTAATGTTTCGAGTGACTGCCAGTATCGCGATCATCTGGAAAGCAAAGCCAAGTTGGCCTCGAAGAAACTGGGGTCATCAACAGAGCGAGACGGTACTTCACGCCAAAACATTGTTTGGCCCTATATAGGACCCAGGTTTGGCCTCATATGGAGTACTGTTCTCATCTCTGGGCTGGTGCACCCCAGTATCAGCTTGAACCATTTGATCGCATACAACGTAGAGCCATTCGAATAATTGGGGACCCAATTCAAATTCAAAATATTCTTTATTCAAATAAACTCTTATAAGCACTTTTGAATCGTCGAATGAACATATAACAAAAAATAAAAAGCTACCACCGGTTCGGAAAGCAGTTCTGCTGAGAAGAACCGGCAAGAAACTCAACAGTTGCTCTTTTCAAAGTCAATGGTATAATATATAATTTTATTACATTAACTGGCAGCTATCCTGCATCACATTCAATAGACATTAATTCCATACATGTTTATCCTCTAAATATTCTTGAACAGTGTAATAAGCTTTACTTGTTAGTATTTTTTTTAAAGCTACTTTAAATTGTGGTAGTGGCAAACTTAGAATACACTGCGGAAGTTTATTATATACACGTATACTCAGACCCATAAAAGATTTATTAACTTTTTGGAGCCGAAAACGTGGCGTAACAAGTTTATCTTTATTTCTCGTTCCTATCGTATGTATAATATATCACTATTTTTACTATGACACTGTACATTTTGCCGGACAAACAGAATATTATAATATACAAATTGATCTGTGAAAGGCTTGATACTTTGGCTTTGCGTAGAGACGTCTCCTCGCTGTGCGTTCTCTATCGCATTTATCATGGGGAGTGTTCTGAAGAACTGTTTGAACTGTTACCTGCCGCCGAATTTTCTAACCGCACAGTACATCATAAGCTAAAATATCATCCACACCACCTGGATACGTGGCAATTAACTACTGTGCGGTTTCGTAGGAACTTCCTTCCACGCACCACGGAACTGTGGAATGGCCTACCCGCGGCAGTGTTTCCAGGTCGATATGACATGGGTACCTTCAAAAAGCGCGTCTATCTCCACCTTAAAGGCCGGCAACGCACCTGTAGCTCCTCTGGTGTTGCATGGGGTCGTGGGCGGCGGTAATCACCTACCATCAGGTGACCCGAACGCTCGTTTGTTTTATCCTTTTCCATAAAAAAAATAAATAATAATAATTTATAGTCACAAAACAGGAACGAACCGACAACCTTTGCGTTTATACTTAGTAATTTGTGATACTAATATATGTAATAGTAATAATAAAAACTTTACTTTAGACTTTTCATATATACATGTGTGACGTCATTAGTTGTAGGATTAATCAACTACAGTTGGGCTTCACCAAAACATGATATCAATGAATTTGAATAATAAAATCTTGTGATTATATCAACATAAGCTGAAGTTGATTCAAAAACTCTTAGATAAAAAAAATATGAATAAAAACATTTACATTTTATTAAGAACTTAATTTATTATTTTGTATTTTTTCCCAGGACTCCCTAAAACACCGCATTTCGACGTTATTATTATAATAACGAATATAAAATGGCGGTGTAAAGTGACTGATTGTGAAAGTGTTCTGACACAAGTGTTTGACAGTTGCAAGTGCGTGTAACTTTTTTTGTATCTGTGCAAATGGATCTCAGAATACATAAATAAATGTAAGTTTAAACGCCTTATTAAAAAAAAGCAATAGTTGCACTAAGAGGATGATGCCAAGATGATGTTTGGTTGTGTGGATGATTATTATTCCTTTTTTTATGTCGGTTAAGTTACTATTTTTTTTACGTTATCTATATCATGGAACTGTGCTATTTTCTTTTTTATTTGTATATGTCAACACTTGTCTTAGGCTGTCTCATGTATGATGGTTTAAGCCAGATTTCGTTTTTTTTTTTTACAAAACAATTAGTATCAAAATTATTTTAAATTGCATTTCATAAAATTTTCATAATTTCACAAATTTGTATATTTGTTGTAGTTTTTTATTGTTTATTGTAAATTTTTGTGCATAGTTTTTCTCATATACCGACTGCCTTAATTGGACGATGTTTGATAAATATAAACTAAAATCAGGGATGTTATGGAGATCCTTAACAGAAACCGAAACTTTCGAATATCCGAAGTTACGGCTAATTTCGGATATGGGCGTAGTCTAAAGATACTTGTTATGAAAGATTTTTTATTTTACCTACACTAGCGATAAGTACGAAGAACTTTTGTTACTAGAAAAGGATCAATAACAAATATAGAAACTATCAACGACAGATTTTAAGAAAAAAAATTCTAATTTTATATCCATAATCGAAGCCGATATCAAAAAAACCATCTTCGAAATATTACAACTCTAACATCCCTGACTAGAAACTAATTAATAATATGCCCACATTTTTGTATTGCCTTCCACTTTTAGGCAACAAGTAGTCTTAAATAAACGAAAGCTAATCATGACTTATTCAAAGTACGAAAAATGTAGATTAAAAGTCTTCTTCATAGTTTATAAAGAGGTTTTTATACTGGAAAAGAAAACATAGTTTGAAAGTAATAATGGTTGTAAAATAACAATAGTTTGATTTTTTTTATTGATCTGTAATAAATAGTTATATTTTAATTTTTTTCTTGTTAATCTGTTTGGTTAACAAGTGAGTTTTTTATTATAATAAAAAAAATACTTCTGAACTTTCAAAATAAAAAAAATATAGTCTGGGTTGAATATGCTAATGTTATTTCAAATTAAAGATGGCTATACATATTTTTTATAAAATAATCCAAATGTTTTAATATATATGATTGAAAACACGCAAATTGTGAGCTTTGCCTCACTCGAGGAAATTATTAAATTATTTTCAATTCCGTGCTAGACAAACCGCGGCGTTGAGTTCCGCCACTAAACATACAATGTCTTGTTATATATTTACTGTGGGGAACAGAGTATATTAGCACTATCTATTTCATCACCTTACTCTGCTGTGCAGGATACAACGTGAAGCTGAATTAAAATAAAGATGACGTACCTCAGAATATATAATTTGTGGAAGAGAGAATTTAAATAAATATTGTTAAAATTAAAATTTTGCAATTATTTTATCAAATAAAAAAAAATGTTGATAGCCACCTTTAGTTTTGTACAAATTAGATATTTAAATTTACCGTTCTCTAAGTTATTTATTAACAGTAATTAAAAAAATCATGTAAATGTTCAAAATTATTGAAAAAAAATTAAAATAAGTATACACTAGCGAAAGCTTTTTGTTTCTTTAATAATAAGAAGAGAGGTACTTATTATTGTAACTATGGATTTTATGGAACACCACACATAGTCTATAATTAGTTTTTAATTAAAATTAAATATAGATTAAATCAAGAACATGACAAAGTTGGCTAATCAAAATATTTCAGCTTATATCATGTTTCCAATTTAAAAAATATAAGAAATATTATTACTTGCATAGCATCAGGGATGTTTAATCAGCGCGCGGCGTTGAGTTCCGCTACTTAAAACCCTGCTGTGAAAGAATAAATTGCCTTAAACTCAAAGTAAAAAACTTTTGTGTACTTATGCTGGGTATAACGCGAAGCTGCCAAAATATATTATTACATACCGGAGTTTTACCTGGTTTCAAATTAATGCCCCAAAGTTTAAGTAAAGTTTAATTTATATTTTTATATTTTTTAACCTGGCAACATTATGTAAGCTTTTTATTTTGGATCTTATTATCATGAATAAGGAACCTACAAAATTAGCTAGCGCCTTAAAACTTAGACTTACTTGAACAGGGCTGGTCATACATTTAACATCTTTTTGGCATTTTTTTTATTTTCTTTTCTGTGCATTATAAATTGTCTTATATATACGTATATAAAATATTTGGTTAAAAAAATTAACTTATAAAACCATTTTCAGTCCCCCTATTTTGTTTATATATACTTAAAAATGGCTGTGAACAAACTCCATTTAAGCTTACTTTCTTTTAAATATTTTGTCTTATAAAAAAAATTGTAATTGCAGCCTTTTTTCGCAATTTTTTGTCATGAGGTGTTAAATGTGTGATAATTACCTTTTTAATGGATATAGGAAAAATGAAAACGCAGTATACTCTGTTTCATTATAGTTTCTTAATCTGTATTCAATCAATAATTAAAATATAGAAGTAATTTAAAGTTCTGCTTAAAATATATAAATTTTTATAAACACCTATAATAGTTTAGACAGAAAAAAAACAATAAAATAAGTTTTTTTAAATTATATTAAAACAGAGTATACAAGTGTAATTGTACATAATTATCAGTCTGACATTTATTCTTTTTTTAATAGAATTAAGAGTTTTGGCTTAACATGTTAAAATATACTGCCCTTTACTTGTCGAGGTCATAGATGTATATATAATTTTGATGTTAAAAAAAAGGGTATTTGAAGTTTTTTTTATATTTCAATTAAGTTATAATTCTAATTTATTTATTCATTGGACTTCAGTTTTTCGTTTTCTTTTTTTTATATCATAACTTTTTGTTTTTTTTTTGATGTTGCCACATTTTTGTTTCAATGGTCAAATACCCAATTTCTATATATATATTTTTAAATATCTAAATGGTTTAAGCTAATTACTTCACAGTTATTTGTACATATGAACTGAATATTTGTTCTGTCGAGGTGAAATAAAATAATATAAATTAAAAAAAATAATTCAAAAAATATTATTATTAATCTGTTTTCAAATAAAATTGTGCAGTCTCTACACATTGAGAATATTTTTTTGACATTTAATATATAAAACTTAAGAAAATATATGTTGACATCTCAACAATCGACTCTCGTCTACACTCGATATATTGTACCAATAGTGTAGAGGTGGCATACATCTTATTAATTGTATTTATATGCCAAATACAACGAAATATAACTGAAACATATATACCCTCGACTGTATCAAGTGTAAAATATTAAAAAAATATATAATATAGTGTTTAAATAATGTTTAAGAGTTGCGTTTTTAAGTACTGCTAGATAGGGCGTGACCATATGCCATTTTAAAAAATATGTATATTATTATTTCTTTCTTTTTTGCTTAATAAAAAATATCTATATTCTGTATATTTTTGACACTAAATAATTTATATATAAAATTAATAGTTACACAATTTCATTTTTTTTTCTAAAATTAATAAAGTATAAACACCAATGTAATTTTAAGGCTGATGCAGAATATGGTTGCGCCCATTTAAAAATTGTCTGTTCAAATTTAAATGTTACCATTCGAGTGAAACTGTTGCAATTCTTCTTAATAATTTATTATTATTATTAATAATAATATTTTATTGGGATTTTAACATTCTTGCCTTTGCCTTTTGTCTTTGTGTATAGAATAAAAAAAAGTAGCTGTCAAAGGTTTTTGTTTTTTTTTTTGCCATAAAATTGTTTGTTATTTTATGAATGTTTTTTTTAAAGGGTCGTAGGTTCGAAGTCTTTAAATTTGAAAATGCAATTTTTTTATTGTATATATATTTCTTGTATATAATATAAGATTGAAACAGTTTCATTCAATTGTAGTACCAAGTGTATATGTATGAAAAATAAGTGGATATGACGATTAAGGAATATGATTATACTAACGATTAGTTACTAAATTAATCTTTTCCTTTTTCACCTATGTTATTTTTTTTTCTCCAAATAACAAATATTATAAGTGTATCTTAATAGTCAAAAATTGGAGAAAAGAGTGATTTGTCTAGTTTTTTTTTTGTATTTTAGAGGTGCAAGTTGAACTTTTGATTATTTTAAATATTTTCTTATAAGGAGATTTAACATGTTCATATAAACTACTGTTACTTTCTCTATCAAAAATATTATTCTGCTTAACATAAATATTATTATTTATTACCATACAAAATTTGTATTTAATACTTCAAAGGCGGCACTGGACTAGAGACTCATTTTATATTTGATATTGGTAGAGAGAGGAGTTTGGACAGTGGAGGTTACCGTTACTAGGTAATTCAATGAGGCCTCTTAAAAGTGAACTAAGGTTGCAAATCATTCTGCAATGACATCTTCACACACCTAAATATAATATATACATACAGGATGGAAGCCGCAGTCTGCGCCCCTTTTACGGGAACAGCTTATAGGGTAAAATATTTACTACAAAAATACTACTAAACGTTGCCGATTGCCGTTGCTGCCACTTTACATTCTCAAAAAACATACCAGAACGGGAAAGGGATATCTGTCGTTCTAGTTTACGCAATTACTTTCTTTTTTTTCAGCTTCACGCTGTATGCCGCACACAGCAGGGTAGGCAGAGGGAACCTAGTGTTAAGACACTCCGTTCGCCACTTTCTGGAGGCATTTACTTACTATCTATAATAAATTTAAACAACGTTCAACATCGCCGCCATTACTTACGACTCGAGTGGGGCGTATGCGGCATTATCGCTTTGATAGGTTTATGTCTGTGAGCGTCGTTTCTTACAAATGGCGTTTTATTTTACAATGATAATTTTATTATTTATTTAGTTTGGAAAAAATAGTTTTTAATTTTTAGCAAAATCTCTTTTGCTTTATTAGGCTTTTATAGAGTAGTTAAAACTGTGCTTTCATTTAAAGTGATGATGATAAAAACATATACAGAGTTATATAGATATATATACAAAGTGTGACTTGTGTGTGTATACAATTCTTACTAATATTCACTTACTAAACATATTTGAGGTCGTTGTGGCGCAGTGGCACAGATGGATTTGAGTTCGATTGCTACTTGGAGAATGAATTATTTAATATTTGATTGAAATATTTGGTGGTGCGTAACGGAATGTCTTAAGATTAGGTTTCCTCTGCCTACCCCTAGATACAGAATAAAAAAAATCTTTGTAATTGACATATCGCTCATTTGGTCAACAATAATGTATTTGCAGATTTTGAAATATTGCAGGAGACGCAATTAAAGTTTTGTAATGGCTTTTCGCATGCATTCACATACTTAAATAGGTTTTTTTTCTGTCAATGTTGCACCCAATAAGCTATATATTAAAAAACTATCCTTAATACAATATGTGAATCTGCTACCTCTTTGAGGATGGATGTTTGTTCCACTTTCACGCAAAAACTACTGAACCGATTTACATGAAACCTTACATTAATATAGCTCATACACCAGAATAACGCATAGGCTACAATTTATGTAAGCATTTTATATAATTTGGCTATAACAATAAGTTTAAGTTAAGGATGAAGCCGTACATGAGTCTCTAGTATCATATAAGATCTGATAATCATGTAATTATTACTTTTTTAATAATAAATATCATTCATTTATCGTCATATCGATTTCTTAGAATTTAGATGATAATTTAAGTTAGATGATGGCGTGAGAGATATATAATTGTGTATTATATATTATTTTGTAAGTAAATGAATAAATTACGATTGATTTTGCTTAATATGTTTATTTAATTTCTTGTCCTCTCCAAGTCCTTCCAATTCTTCAATTGAGAAGAATTATATTTAAATATATTATGAAAGTAGAGAACGACGCGTCTTTATATTAGGTTTTGTCTACTATTTTTACTAAATAAATTATTATTATTATTATTTTCGGGATATAGCGTGAAGCTATTATTATACCTATTTAGAAAACGTATAAAAGTTTGAACGTAGCGGGACTCTAACCCGCGCCTCCTCGAAACCGACCAGACGCTCTGGCCACTAAGCCATATGTTCTCTGAGAACGTATGGCTTAGTGATCGTATTGTTAATCGATACGTATTGCCTTGAAAATGAGCGAAAAGTGCGCTATGGAGCAGTAACTAAATAAAAAAATATATAAAAATTAGATTTTGATGAAAAAAACTTTTTTTTGAAGCCTGTCGTCGCGGAGGGGCACAAAGTGTGACTATAAACGCAATAGGTTGTGGGTTCGATTCCCACTTGACGATATGAAATGAAACATCGAGACATGCATTTATAATCTTCACGATGAATTGCAAAGATAAGTTTTAAGCGTAAGTAACATTGGATGCAAATTATAAAATATTTTATATACTAGTAAGTACATGGGGGGTAAAAATCACTTCAGTCCAAAAATATATATTTTTTAAGTGTAGAGAAAACTCAAGGTACTTTTCGTTTTTTTTTTACAAGTCGTGGCCGCTTTGAAGCTATTGTAGATGGCTGCTCAGATTTGATTTTAGGATTTTTCTTACATATGAATATTTTCTTTCTGAGTGAACAATGCGCAAGAGCTTGGAAAATCTAACTTCAGGACGGCTTCAACGTGTTGCCGTTGAACTTTAATTTATTTTGATTAATGTTATTTGAGTCAATTCCAAAGAAAGAACCAATTTTTAATTCTGGTATAAATAACAGACAGTAGAAATTTTCAGTTTACTCTGTTTCGGTATTTAGTGACTATACCCCCTTTGATTTTATACCCTTCGATCACTAATTAACCCATATATATTTTATAATTCAATTAAAATGTTTACTAAACGCAATCATTTTAAGTTAATATTACTGTATTTTTATATATAAAAACCTTTAAATGCCACCACAACTTAGATAGTAAAATCAAAAATTAACAAAGACAAACTAAATCCTTGGCCCACGCAAGTGGCAACATTAAATATATCAATAAAACAATTTGCCGACATTTGTAGGTTATTGTTACTTGTTTAGTAAAATATTAAATTAAATATTATTAAAAAATATATATATACATAAAAATTGTTTAAATTTCTATTTAGTATCTATATTACAAATTAGTATGTCAGAATATGAAGAACCTGCTGCAAAAATGTTAAAAATTGAGGTAAGTAGCTTTACATTTGAAAAGAATTCTTAATATATTTACATAACTTACATGAAATGTTTATCATTATAAAATTTTAATTTAAGTAATTAAGTTTTAGTACAATTATTAGTAGGAGTTTGTCCTGAGCTGTATGAATTATGGAAAAAACATTCAATACAAAATGTTTCTCAAAATTATAAATTTTATAAATTACTTCAAAAATATTTTATATCATTTATTCTCTTAAATAAATGTTTAAAATATATTGCATTTTAATGTTTAAAATATTTTTTTTACAAAATGTTTGTATGTAAGAAACTCGAGTAATGCCTAATGTCAGATTCATAGAAAGATATAAAGACTTATCTTATACCTTTTCAATTGAATAAAGTTTTAAATATACATATTAGGTATTACAAATATTTTACTTTAACACAAGACACATATACCTACACTTTGTGCACTTCTCACCAACTGTATCAGTTTAATGATATTATATTTTAAACCTATTATAATAATCTTATTTTTCTTCTACCATTTTATATTCAACTATCATTATTTTATAATAGAGCAGCATGTTAGTGTCAGTTTGTCAGTTATTTAAGATGTTTTTATTAAAAAATGATGTTTAAAATATCAATAAAACATGGTAAAGTTGTTATGCAAGTGATGGTCACCAATCCTAATATATGCTGCTGTGGGTGTTACTTGGATTTAAGGGTTTGTTTTACCTATAAATTGATTTCTAAAAGATTAGAAGATAGATTTTTCTTTTTTTCCATTCTTTCATCATTCATTCTTTCAACATGCCCAAACCAGCTGAGGACGTTCTTCTTCATTCTCACCGTGACATCATTGTTAGTACCTGCCATTCCATGTACCTCTCCATAGCGGATTCGATCAGCTAAGCTGACTCCGCATATCCTACGAAGAGTTCGCAGATATGAACTCTTTGTAGGAGATGGTTCTTCGTGGAGATCCACAACATTCATCTTTCTTTCATTCTTCTTCTGTAATATCCACGATTTGCTGCTAAAACTGCATTGCGTACGGCCAAATGCGCAGCTGTGCTGATGCTTCGTCGCCTCATCAATGCAGCTAAGTGTTGTATTTTGCTTACTTTTATTACAGGTAGGTCCAAAAGAGGGAGAAGATGAAATGGACGAGGGTCACGAGGAGTGGCTCAGCGAAGGCATACTTACTGACGACGACTATAATCCAGCTGTGAGTTGCCTATGAAATATTAAATTTAATATTTAAAAAATTAAAATTAAAATTTTTTATTAATTTATGTACTAAGAAGCACTAAGAAGATTTTTTCTAGAAATGTTCACACATTAAAATTTTAGCTTTTATACAGAACTATACCTGTTAACAAATAATTTGAATAAAAAAATATATAAGTTTACTTATATTATGATTGAAATCTATCAATATACATATATATTGAGTCGTGGCGCAGGGGCACAAAATGTGAATGTAAAACTGACTGGTTGTGGGTTCGATCCCCACTCAACGAGATGAAATATTTAGTTAAATTTATATTTCTATTTCTTCGCTCTGGTGTTGAGGACAAGCACGGCATTGAGATCTGCCACTCAACACGCAATGCCTCCAGAATTCGGCAGAAAGTGGGGAATGGAGTGACTTAACACTAGGTTCCCTCTGCCTACCCTGCAGTGTGCGGGATACAGCGTGAAGCTGATTTAATCTATCAAAATACTAAATGCTTCAGTCTCTGCATACCTTTTTTGCCTCAACAAATGGCATAACTGTATATATCATATGTCTGTTTGTGGCATCACATCTTTTAAATGTTGATTTAGTTTTTTTTAGATATGAAAGGTAACTCAATCAAGTGCGTTCCTAGATCTGATTTGAGCAAATTTGTTTAGCTGTTTGAAGATTATCAGTTATTTTCTAGTTGTTTGTTTACTTTCTAGAACTTATTGTGTCAGGAGTTTTTAATTATCAATTATTCAATATATTATTAATTTATTTCCTTTTAACAGGCAGATCAAAATAAAACAGATTCCAATATAAACACAAGTCAAGACGATACACCACCCAGCATCAATGAATCAGATCTCATCTCGGCTCAATCTAAGAACATTGAAGACACTTTGGATAACTTGCAGAGGAGTAATCAGGTGTGTGGTTAGGAATTTTGTAGTTTTTTTATGGTTGTTTTTTTTTGTAATAAGTGAATTATAGCACAGTATTTAGATATATTATAAAGATATTATGTTTCAAGTTTATTGTGTAAAAATGAAAGAATTCAAGGCCATCATAGCGCAATAGAGAAAAAAGAATATAGCTTATAAGTTTAGAGATGTTTAAAAAAAATCAGCGTCCAATTTTATACATAACTAACTTTCGGCCCTATTTGTTGTGTTTGTCTTTTGCATTGATCTTAGGGTCAGTCACTTTACAATTATATACATATTTAATGTATAGAGAGATTTATAAAATTAAATAATCTACTGTGTTATTTATTAATTTATAAATATTCAGTTAAAAAAACAATAAAAATCTATATTCCAGACAGAACTACCAGAAGAACTAGGTGCCTTCCTAATAAGAAAGACAGATGGCAGAGTGATAGACAACAAGAAAGAAGAGAGTGAGTTAGACGAGTCTGCGAAACAGTCAGAGGATGATGGACACGATACTGATGAACTTTTGGTAAGTATAATGGTTAAATAATACAAGGACAAACACATACTAATCCAAATAAACTCACATAGAGTGTATGAGAAAAAAGAGTAAACTCATATGAGTACTCGTGCATTTATACAAGTATTTGTGCACTCATAACAAGTCCCTAAGCACTCATACCAGTATTCATGCACAGAGGCAATTATACACTCATACAAGTACTCAAGCCTCAATCGAGTTACATAGACACTCATAGAAGTACTCATGCATTCATACAGGCTCTCATGCATTCATGCAAGGCACTCATGCACTCATATAAATACTGCTTTCTTACAAATACTCATGAACAATTTTAAGCTACAATATTTTTATAAACTTGTAATGGTAATTACAGTTTGCTGTTTTTGTTGATAGCTTTAAACAGATTTTAGTAGTTATAAATGTCAAATTTTACATTTCACAGTTTTTTATTATTTATTACAGCGTATGTTAGGTGAAGATAACAGTTCTAAAAAAAATGTCGTGAAGAAATTGGAACAGAAAAGGACGCACGAGTCCCAGTCAAGTGATGACGATGACGATGAATATATATTTGAGGTTAGTCTTTTAATTTTAAAGTTTTTCCACTCTGTATTCCGTATATTGTGGGTTAGGCAGAGGGAACCTTTTATAAAGATACTCTGTTCGTCACGAGTTGACCGACGGAACTCAACGCCGCGCTTTGCTTTGTTACCAGAGGGAGAAAATGAATATATTAAATAATTCATTATCTAAGTGGGAATCGAATTCATAATGCTCGCGCACGCTGCGCCATGAGAGCCTTAATTATATGCATTCTATTTTTATATGCAATTTTAAATGAATATTTAAACATCATTTTAAAGAAAATTTTAATATTTGCTTTTGGTTTCAGGGAACGAAAGTAGCACGCCTAAAAGTAGCAAAGAACGCGATACTTAAAAAGTATCCCAGCAAGGCAGTGCCGGAGGAGACCAGCGACAGAGATACTGATGCCGTATGTGTATATTATGTATCTTCATATATTTACCAACTTTAATTGCGGCTTGGTTCGTGTGGTAAAGTGGATGAATAACTACTCGTTGTTTATGGCACATTCAGCTTCAGTGAGTTCCACAATTTAGAGGAAGAAGTGGAAACCTGGGAACTCAGTGTTAAGATGTCCACATCCCTTAAGACTTGGAGGCATAGCTTATGGGATGGCGGAACTGAACGCTGAGCTTTGCCACGTTACTAGACCGAGAAAATGAAAATATGAAATATTTTATTTCCCCATTATTGGCATCGAACCGTCACTTAAGAAGAAAAAACTGCAAAATTGTATTTTTTATTTTTTTTCAGTCATCAGACGAAGGTCTAACAGTGAAAAGAATGTTTGGAGTGTCAAAAAAATTAAACGTGGCGTCGAAAAGTACGGCCAAGTCGAGTATAAACGCTTTAAAAACAATCACTAAGAAGGTGGTCAGCTTACCGAAGGTGTCAGGTTGGAATACGGGACTTTTAATTTTTTCTTAATATATTTTTTACTAGTAGCTCAAGCGTGGCCTCACCCGTTTAAACTTATTGTTATATTATAGGCAAACTATACAAAATATTTACATAAATTTTAGTCTAGGTGTATAAAATATATTCCTGTAGAATTTTATATAAATCTGTTCAGTAGATTTAGCGTGAAAGTGGCTCAAACATTCGTCTTCACCATCTTTTATATTTATAATATCCTATAGTAGGATTTGTGTAGATTTTTGAAATTTTTTAATCCATTTTAAACAATCTGATTATTTATATGAATTTAATTTTTTTTTTATCTGTACTATTATTAAAAAGCTGAAGCTGTTTGGTTGAATGCCCAAATCTGAGGAACAACTAGTTCAAATTCTTTTTGTGTTGGATAATCCATTTATCGAGCATGGCTTTAGGCTATGTCACGTTCTACATAATCCACTGTACCTGATGAATGTGTCACGTCATATCATCACACTAGTTATTTGGTTACGACAGAGCAGGTGAAAACTAGGTTCATAATTCAGGTTTTTTTTCGTATTATAGCTAAAACACTAGTAACTTCGACGCCACTACAAAAATCTGTTAACACTAAAGTGACCAAAATGAAAATGGAACCTGACGAGATAATTGATGAAGAGGAATTCCTTGACGAGGAGCAGTTCGATTTGGATGAGGTTTGTTATTAAGGAATCTTATTAAAAAAAATTCACCTGGTATCGATCTCACAACCATCGCGTACACAGTCAGATGCTGTTCCACTGTAACACATCATTTATCAATCATCAACAAATGTATAGAAATTTCATTAGGGCCAATTTCACGGTGCCAGTCGTGGTGTAGGGGCTCAAAGTGTGATTGGTTCTGGGTTTAAATTTTATATTTTCATTTCTTCGCTCTGAAAGCGAGGCGTTGAGTTCCGCCACTCACCACGCGATGCCTCCTGCCTTCGGTGGAATGATCCCCACATTCCATCGAATTCTGGACGACAAAGTGTCTTAACACTAGATTCCCTCTGCCTACCCTGTTGTGCGCGGGATACAGCTTCACAGTTGATTTCTAACAAGAAAAGATAATTGCGTTCCACCTTCAAATTTATAATACCCCTTGCTTGCGTCTGGAGGTTAATAAAAATTGCGGGTTCAAATTCGGTCACTTTTTTCTCTATTTTTAAGGAATTCGAATCAGACATGGAAGCTGAGAGAATAAACACTCAGCGTATAATGAGACCGGAGCAGATGGACGAGGAGGTGCCCACTGATGGTGACAGCCACTCGGAGGACGACAGTCTGTACGATGTAGGTTGATACAAGTTTGATTTACTAGAAAACGAATATTTTTTATTCTAGCGACCCTAGCGACCGAGACTTATTGTAATATTACAGCTAAATTATACAAAATATTTACCTATATGGGTGAAAACCACTGACTTAGCCACTTCACATATACACTTGGACACTTCACTTATCTTTCATATAAATAGGCTTGGTTTTTCGTAACATTGAATCAGACGGTAAAAACGAACACAACAAACACTCAGCGTATAAAGAGACCGGAGTGCCAACCGACGGCGCCACTCGGAGGACGACTGTACGATGTAGTTAATGTGGTTTTGATTGACTAGAGAATAGAGAAAAAGAGAGATTTATGATTAATAAAATATAAAATAAATCATAATATTTTATATATAATTTTATAACTCATTTTCCTTTCATTTAAAATATTAATATATTATAAGTGGTTTAAATTTTAACTTTAACGTTTACGTTTATACGTATATGCCTTAAAAATTCACAATGTAACTTGTAAATTGTAGCTGTACTATGTCTAAAAAAGTGATGGTTGTGGGTTCAAAATCAAAACTCCATTTGATAGAATATGTGTTTTAATATATAGATATGATTACAACACAGTTCATATCAAAAGTAGTCATTATCGAACTTTTAAGTTCCAATAATATTTATTATTTTTGTCCTATTTAAAACGTAGTATAGTTCACAATAGGAATGGAAAGTGGAGATCGAAATATCTTAACAATATTTCTCTAAAGAATATTAATTATTGCATTCATTACAGGAGCTGCCATCATCAGATTCTGAGGATTTGAACGAGTGGTTCACATTGGACATACGGTCGGAGAGAGCTGGGGACTATATACCTCTGTTAGGTAATTTTTTACATATATTTTTTCTTGTTTCAGTGTCATGTGGTATTATACCAGTATATATAGGAGAGTAGGAAGACGGAACTTGGCTATATCAATCTATATGAGAGCCAAATTCTCTAGGCATATTGAGTTAATTTGTTCCCCCATAGTGAACCCAAACTTACCACGTGTGTGAGACGGTCGTTTTTACCTTCGGTCATAAAGTCTCATAACGTACTGAACTAAACTGAACGCCGCATTTTGCCTTGTTATCAGAGCGAGAAAATGATTAAATATATCATTTCGCCGAGTGGGAATCGAACCCACAACCGTCGCGTTTATAGTCACACGCTTGTGCCACTGCGTCTCGATGCGTCTAAAAACAAATAAACAAATTTTTAGGTGCAAAAGCCCACCAACTGTTAATAGCGGAGAAACAGAGAGTATCCACACGCCTTACTACACTAAAACAAAGTGTCTCAGCTCTAAACGAAAGTAGCGCTCAACAAGCCGAGATGTTGCGTAGAGCTACGCTGCAGCTGGCGGAGTTAGACGCCGCTCTCAAAGCTTAGTGAACTGTCTAAATGTATATACAATGTGGCTAAGTGAAGTTGGCTAGGCCAGTTTTTCTCAACCAATTTTAATTAAATAAAAGTACTTATTTATGTGATTGTATTAAATTAATATATGATCATAATCTGTTTTATATCTTTTCATTTAATTTTAAAATCTTTATAAATCTTAAGTGACGAGAAAAGAGTGACTGCTCTAAGTGTATAATCGAAATGTTTAAGTGATGAGTCATACTTAAACTGTCTTAAATGAAGATAGAAAAGTGAATGATATATGGATTTTTTTTATTGTGTAAGTCTAATTAGTTTATTATTTTATTTTGGATGATTTCAATATTAGGATGTATTTTAGTTATTAAATAGTAATTACCAGTTAGAATTGGATTAATGTATAATTTAATTAGTTATCTATATTTTTTTATTATGTATGTATTTAAAAATTATTTTAATAAAATTTCAGATCAATGTGGATGTTTTTTTGTCTATATAGTAAAATAGCTTCTTGGGTGATTTTAATTTACAATTGGGCCCAGTAGCTGGCAATACAGTTTGGTGTGTAGTGTAATATACCAACTCAAGCATAAGAAATCAGCAAACATGTTAAATCCTACTAATATTATAAAAGTGAAAATTTGTAAGGATGGAGGTTTGTTCTACTTTCACACAAAAATTACTGAACGGATCTACATGAAATTTTAAAATAATATACCCCTTATATAAGAATATCACATAGGCTACATTTTATGTTAAGATGTTGTATAATTTGGCTATACTATAATAAGTTAAGCCGCGTTCGGGTCGCTATTAATACTAATAAGTTTCAGATATTATATTGGTATGTTTGTTTTCCATGCAGGATAATGTCTGGTTATCATTTTTTTTGTATTCAATATTATAAAGTACTGTCCTCAACAATTTTAACTGAGCTTGCTTCCTTGTTATAAGCTTCATTGTCCACTATAGAGCACATTATAACCTAAAAACAATGAAACACAATGCAAATAAATACATATTTTGTGAATAAATATATGTGTTTTATTTTATATCCTTTTTAGGACTTATAAGTAGTAAATCATCAATCAAAATCAAAAGCATCACGGTGTATACCGCTAATAACAGGATAAGCAAATAGAACCTAGTATTAAGATCATTTCCTCGATCTTTTAACGAGGCAAAGTATGGCGTTGAGTTCCGCCACATAGCATGCAATGTCTTCAGAATTTGGTGGAAGGTGGGTAGCGGAAGTGTCTTAATGAGAACGGAGTGTATTAGAGAGGTTCCCAGATTCCCTCTGTCTACAATGCTGCCTGCTAAAAAAAATAACATTTCTCCCCTGTGATAACCATCGCGTTCAAAATTTCTTTTAATCGTATAGAGAGTACAAATTTGTAGAGTAAGTCTAATAGAGTTTAATAATTTATAACTCTATTCTCTCCTTTTATGTTTTTACAAACTTTTATATTCAACTTGGCGCGTTAGATAGTATATATAATAAATGATTGTGAAATTGTGCAAGGTCAATTTTACCTACTCCTGTGTCCGATTTAACTGAAATCCGATTTGATCCGATCTTTTGATTTAAATGAAATTTATGATTATGATTTCAGTTGTTACGACAATGAAATTACATATAATCAAAATGAGTATCAAATGAAAGGCTTGGCTTGTAAAATACAATACACCATGTAAAATATATATATATATATATATATATATATATATATATATATATATATATATATATATATATATAAGGTGGCCAAACTTCTGAACTAAGAAAAATAGACAAATCGTGTTTGAACTCATTTGATTCGTCTTGACGAGTACTCTGGTGTTAAATAATATCAAGCACCAGATGAAGACAGAGATTATTAATAGAAATTAGAAGATTAAGAAAAAATTAAAAAAAAATATCTTAAGTTAAGGTAAGTTGGAGGTCATTGGAGGCCAGCCAGGCGCAGGGACACAAGCGTGTAACATGATGTAGGCTCTCTTCTCACTCGAGAGAATTAAATATTTTATATTTTCATTTCTTTGCACTCGTAACTACTCAAATCGCGGCGTTAAGTTCCGCCACTCAATAGAATTACTTCAACACTCAATAAAAGGCTCCAGAATTTGGTAGCAATGGGGACACGAAAGTGTCTTAACACTAGGTTCCCTGATTCCCTCTGCCTACCCTGCTCTGTGCGGGGTACAGCGTAAAGCCTAAAAAAAGCTTTAGATGCAATATATATACATATCCTGACCGTTTTCGGCCACGGCGACTGACGTCCGACTAACAAGAGCCTCGCTGGTGTGCTCTTAAGTGACTGACATAGCCGATCTTTGCCGAGAAATTGCGGCTACACATGCTGCATGTCAGCACACCCCCGACATAGTTGTAATAGATCACCTCAGGTGTGCGGGCCTTGAGCTCATCGCGTTTAAAATTGAGCTCGTCTCTTCGCTTCTTCTCAAACTCTGATACCTTAAGTCCAACAATGCGTCTCCATTGTTGCCGATCCGCAGCCATAGTCTCCCATTTATTTGGATCCAGGTCACATCTCCTCATGTGGCGCTTAAGCACATCTTTGTATCGCAGCAGCTGACCGCCCCGCTTTCGCTTGCCAGCTTGGAGTTCGGAATAAAAGATGCGTTTCGCGACTCTTTGGTCAGACATCCGGGAGATATGGCCAGCCCAACGCAACTGACCCCTCATTAGGTAAGCTTCCATTCCATCGACCTTAGCACGTAATAAAACTTCCGTGTTTCGAACACGATGCCACCAGTGAATATTCATTATTTCGCGTAGGCATTTAAGATGAAATCTCTCCAATGCAGCGATATGTTTGCGGTAGAGAGGCCATGTTTCAGAGGCGTATAAAAGTGATGGTAGTACGACGGCTCTGTATACGGCTACTTTCGTGGGAAGCCTAATATCATGAGACCGGAACACTTTGATGCGAAGTCTGCCAAACGCAGCAGCTGCTGCTCCAATTCTTCTGTTTATTTCGCTATCGAGGAGGCACTTAGACGTAATGGTGCTACCTAGATACTTAATATGATCTACCTGCTTTAGTTGGTCATCACCGAGTCTCATTTGAAATGGGCCTTTATTCAGTGTATCGAATGCCATCACTTCAGTTTTCTTCACACTGATCTTGAGGCCAAATTTGTGGGACGACTCAGCAAGAGCTGTTATAAGCCTTTGTAGACCCATTGGGGATTCCGCTACAAAACATAAGTCGTCTGCATACACTATTTCGATGATAGTCGTATAAGATACTTTGGTGCGAGCTTTAAGTCTAGCTATGTTAAAAATACCACCGCCATCACTACGATAGCGAATACGAACTCCTTCAGATAAAGTTTGCATGGCATCCCGAACTACAACTGCAAAGTACATTGCAAACAGAGTTGGTGCAAGCACGCAACCCTGCTTCACGCCACAGCTTACAGAAAAGAACTCAGAATCTTCACTCTGTGCCCTGACACAGCATCGCATGTCATCATGCAGGAGACGGACTATTCTCACAAACTTATCAGTGCATCCAAGTTTCGCTAGTACCAACCATAGGGCTTCGCGAGGTACGCTATCAAAAGCCTTCTCTAAATCTACAAAACACAGGTATAAAGGCTGACCCTGTTCTCGACTTTTCTCCTGTAGTTGTCGCACTGAGAAAATAGCTTCGCAAGTACCTCGGTTTGGTCGGAAGCCGCATTGGGATTCAGGCAATATGCCTTCAGACAAAGGCAATAAACGGTTAAGTAATATTCGTGCAAAAATTTTACCAGGGGAAGCCAGCAACGAGATTCCTCTATATGAATTGCAGTCCGATCTGTTGCCTTTATTCTTAAAAAGAGGACAAATACGCGACACACGGAAAGTATCAGGTACACGCTCTTCCTCCCACATTTGTTTAAAGGACTTCCAGATTAATTCGTGCAGTTCAGGGCCTCCGTATTTCAATAGCTCTCCAGGAACACCGTCAATGCCTACCGCTTTTCCATTCCGCTGTTGTTGAATGGCGACAACTACCTCACGCAGAGATAACGGTTCGTCAAGCTCATTGACTTTGGGAAGCGATCTAATCGAATGTATGTATACAATGTCTGCAGTTCGATCGACATTGAGCAAGGTGTTAAAATGCTCCCGCCATCTTTTAAGTATGTCATGTTTGTTAGCTAGCAAATGTGTGCCATCGAGAGATTTCAAAGGCACTCTAGCAAGAGTACTTATTCCAGTAAGTTTTCGGATCTCATCATAGAATAAACCCCACTGCTTAGTGTCGGCAAGCCACTCCATGCGTTCTGCCTTGTCCTGCCACCACTTGTCTTTTACTTCTCGCACGCGTTTTCGCAGTTCAGCACCACCAATTTTAACTTGTTCGACCTGATGGTTGTCATGATAACGACGCAATAGCAACCGATGTTTACGAACGGCCTTGGTCAAAACTTCATCGTTGTCATCAAACCAATCCTCGTGTCTACCAGGTTTGAAACCAAGCGTCTGCGAGGCGGCAATACTTATGCTGGATGTGAGCGTTTGCCAATTAGCTACGAAGTCATCATTTTCATTATCAAATGTTCTAAGCTCGTTGCTGATTGCTTCAGCGTAGATCTTACGCATCTCTAGACTCTGTAATTTTTGTGTGTCTAGTCTCTTAGTCTTATCCTTTTCTGATCTGCGATGACACTTTAAAAGGAGCTTCATTTTGGTAATAACAAGACGGTGATCGGAGTAGCAGATAGCATTGGAGTTACGCATAACACGAGTGATATGTACTTGAGAAATATTTGTTTGTCGTACAATTATATAGTCAATTAGGTGCCAATGTTTCGACCTCGGATGCATCCAGGTGGTTTTATACTTGGCAGGGAGTCTAAACATGGTGTTGGTGATGGCTAGATTAAATTGAGTACACATGGACAAAAGAAGTAATCCATTGCTGTTCATATTTCCAACACCATGTCTCCCTAAAACCTTTGGCCAAGCTTCAAAGTCACGTCCAACTCGCGCGTTAAAGTCGCCCATTAAGAGGATCTGTTCTCTCGGAGGTATTCTAGAAAGAACATGCGTGACCTCTTCGTAAAACCTAGCCTTGGTTACATCATCCTTGTCCATTGTCGGTGCATATATACTAATAATATTCACATAATTGTCATTGTCCAGATGTAGGCGCAGTGTGGTGACACGATCTGAGATGTGAATCGGAGTTTCCTCTAGCATCGACGCGATACAATTCTTGACAGCAAAGCCGACACCAGATCTTCTAGGTTCACACGACGGAGTACCTTTCCAGAAGAAAGTATAGCCACCTCGACGTTCCACCTTCTCTCCCTCGTCAGCTAAATGTGTTTCACTGAGAGCAGCAATATCGACATTGTGACGTCTAAGCTCTCGGGATACGAAGGCCGTTTTCCGTGGAGGACACATATTTGCTTCATTATCCAAGAGAGTGCGCACATTCCACGCTGCGAAGATCATATTTCGAGTTTTTGGGATGTTTACATGTTTATTATGTTTTCGACCACGTTTAGGATGATGCAGAGACAGCCGTGGTTACTACCTCTAAATATGGAGGATTAAGCCTTTTTTAGGACACCTTTTCTAGTCCCTTCCCCGGATTGGGGGAAGCAGGGCCTCCCTAAATAGGGCTGCTTCGTCACCTTGGGAGCTGCCGAATTATACTGTTAACCCAGTGCAGTGGAAAGCGACCATCTTCCCAAGGCCGCCTACGTGCAGATATCAGACAAAGCTTAGTCGGCATCACGACTAGACCTCTCTACCTTTATCCGTCGCCGTAGGACTATTTTTCAAAATCAGAGTCCAGAGTCAGAGCCAAATCAGATTGCGCAGGAGATATTAAAGTGCACGAAACATTAGTATCGTCAGTGTACGCGCAAAACACAGGTGCACTCTCATTTCTGCCCTCCTGGTTCCGATGGAACGGAGATCGTTACAACCGGAGAAAGGTAAAAACGTTACTAAGCATCAATTAAAGCCTTTGATGCGAATCTAAGCTTTGAGTATGCTTAGCTATGTGACAAACCGGGATCGCCTGTCGGTCTTAAGCGGTAGGCGTCCGCTAGGTGATGAAGAGAATAAGGAAAAGGGTAATGAAGGATACTACTGTCACAGGAGATAGGAATGCAACAGCAGTAGCTAGAGTAATCCGGGGTCGCATACCCGTAGTGGTCTGAGATGCAAGCTATCGGACAGGTAGCTAGCAAGACCACCCTCTGGAAAAAAATGATGATGCAATAAAACAAGCGTAAAAATAAAATGTCATTGTATCATTAACAGTAATAATAAAAAAAATATATAATATGACAGCCAACTTGCTAAGCAACAGTTATGTTTATCCAATATTTGTACCAACACTATGAAATTCAGCGAAAGTGTTGTAAAAGTTGTAAATTATCTACTAAAAATATTAATATGAAGTCATTTAACTAAAAAAGAACTAACTAGTTTAGTGATTTTAGTGTCAGTAAAATCAGTCAGTTTCAGTGAGGAGAAAAATTTGTGAGATGAGTGGGGATACGTTGTATGAAGCTCCTAAGCGTTGTAATGTATCGAAGATGAGAGTTCACGATTATTTATACGGTAAATCTTATCTAATTTATACTAATATAATGTGACGTATTTTTTAATGTTTGTACTCCACCTACAACTGCTAAACATAATTGGATGATTTTTTATATATTTATTAAATAAATTTTGTGTTAATTAAAAATAAATTAGCTTCACGCTGTATCCCGCACACAGCAGGGTAGGCAGAGGGAACCTAGTGTTAAGACACTCCGTTCCCCACTTTCTGCCGAATTCTGGAGGCATTGCGTGTTGAGTGGCAGAACTCAACGCCGCGCTTAACCTCGACACCAGAGCGAAGAAATGGAAATATAAATTTAAGTAAATATTTCATCTCCTCGAGTGGGGATCGAACCCACAACCAGTCGGTTTTGCAGTCACACCTCGTGCCGCTGCGCCACGACCGGCCTCGAATGTTAATTAAATATTATTTAATGTTTTATTGGGGAAACAAACAATACAAAATTCACAAACAATTTTATAAAATATTATACAAAGTGTGGAGCTAAAAAAAGGGAGAGAAATCTTAGAATAGCTAAATCAATCACTCTCCTTCCTACCTTGGTCGTGGGTCGTGAGAATGAGATCTTAGCCGGCAATCAAATACGTCATTCTCCCACCGAAAGTACTTGACTTTATTTGAATAGTCAAATGGTTGGAATCTTCAGGAAATATTTTATTAGATTCCATGCAAATGCCTATTTAGGAAACAAATATATCATAATTTATTATAAATATAAATGAAATAGATTCAGCATTCATCGTGTCGGGAGCTAGAGACTACGCCAGGACTGCCTTTAAAGCTGCTATGGCGTCTGCGCAAATGGTAGGTACATAAGTTATTGTTTATCAACAATTTAAAATGTTTTTTTTTTCAGTTTCATGCTGTATCCCGCAGACAGCAGGATAGGCCTAGTGTTTAGACACTCCCCATTTACTCGCCGAATTCTGCAGTTGAGTTGAGTTGTGTGGCGGAACTCATCGCCGCGCTTTACTTCAACACCATCGCCAACTGTATCAAAATTTGATTTATTTATATGTTGAGGCTATTGTGGTCTAACTGTGAATGTGAAAGTTGTTTCACATCTACAGTCAGACCATATGTTGTTCGATTTCTACTCGGGGCATTGAGTTCCACATTTCAACTAGCAAAGTCTCAAAAAATAGGGTAGTGGGGAACGGAGTGTCCTAACTCCGAACACTATTGGCCTAAGGTTCCGTTGTAGAAATCTGCAGGGATCTTTTTTTTAATGAAATTTACTTTTACGAATGATACATAGTAGAATAGATAACACTAGAGTTGCAACAAACATAGATGAAAAATTATAGATACTTATTAAGAAAAGGCATAAAACTACAGAAATGCTAACAATATAAATAAGTTGTAAGAGTATAAGAATCTCGACGTAGCTCGATGAGAACATATGGCTTAGTTGGTCAGAGCGCTTGGACGGTTTCCAAAGAGACGCGGGTTCAAATCCCGCTACGTTCAAATTTTTATACGTTTTCTTAATAAGTGTTTTTCTTTCCTAAGTGTGGAATAACACTTTAAAAATAAAAAAGCGTTATAGATATGTCACTTATTTAAAAATATATATCACTTATTAGGTTATACAGCCAGTGTACAAAACAATGTTTTCGGAGTTGCGCCAGTTTCCCAGGATGCAAGTTGGTGAGATTTAAAGACCTATTTATCATTTAAATATATAATTTAAAGTCCAGAACGTTATTTAAATATATATTCCAGTATGTTTTAACATTTCTTTACATAAAACAATTACCTTTCACCTGTGGCTTCGCGCCCGTGGTCAAATGGAAATAACCAAGAGCTATATGTACCACGTGACTTATTCTATATGTAAGTCTAGGAAACCCTAAACGCAAGTACAGTGGGCCACATCGATACGATTAACATATGTAATATAGCCCATAGCCTTCCTTGATAAACGGACTATCTAACACAAAAACAACCTTCCATTTCGAACCATTAGTTCCCGCGTTCTGTAAAACAAACATTTCGAATTTGGTTTATCGGAATTGGAACCGCAGTTGGGAAATGTCTTGTCACAAAAGGATCGTTTTGCTTCTTTGGAAATATATTTTCTCCCAAAGGTTATATTTACTTTAGTTAGTTTAAAAATGTTAAAAATATTTAATAAATATCTATCTATATAGCTGTAATTGGTAAATTATCTTTGGGGAGCGGAAATTCATAAAAATCTCCCTACAGAGATGTTAACAACTTATTTACTGTCGACTTAGCGTGTAAACCTGCTAATTCCGTCTTTGTTTGTGCCATACCATTTGAAAGTGCAAAAAATCACTAAATTGACCTTTATTTTGTTTCATATAGTAGAAAATACGAAAGAATTTCGAATTTACAAAAATCTTTTGATAATATCTATACGCATAATCATAGTTTTATGTTTCTCCTGTTTAATAAGCTGTTAGCAGATTTATACTCTAGACGATAAATATCTTATAACAAGCGTAAGAATGTCGACGTAGCTTGATAGGAACGTATGACATAGTGGTCAGAGTGCTTGGACGGTATCCCGTAGCCGCAGGTTCAAATCACGCTACGTTCTTATTTTATTACTTATTTTAATACGTTTTTTAAAAAGTATTATACATTTAACAGTATTCATATAAATTTTACAGAAGTAGTTCCAAAATACTTGTTTTTGGTTTCATGGTTAAAATAGAATATGTACGTAATAGTGTAGGTATGTATGTGAGCCGAAGCATCGTAAAATCAGTAATTTCTATATCGTTAGTATATTTTTTTACCACCAGTCTACCACCCTAACTGTCGTCTGCCGCACCACGTGGATCGCTCGTACGGCGCCTACTTGAACAAAGTGCAGCAAGTCCAGAATGTGTCTACACCAGAACTGGGAGGAAAGGACCGCTTTAAATTTTGTGCTGCGTAAGTTTTTACTTGGTTTTGTTTGATTTTGTAGGTAATTATGTATAACATATTGCATCAACTATACGAACATTGATACTAAGGGTTACTTAAATGAGAATATCTGTGATAATATTTACATCAAAATTATATTCTTCTATTTCTTATTATATTTAAAGTAAGATGTATGTTATGTTGGTGTAATAAAACATGAAATAAATAAATAATTAATAATTTTTTCTTTACAAAGATCCTTGGTTTTATTTTTGGACTATGCCAAGGAATATTAGGTCTTTCAGTTAGTTCTCGACTAGAAGCTTTTAAAAATAATAGCTTAGACGGACAGATAACTCGTATCTCGGAGAATTTGATCGAGAGAACGAAGTCAAATTAAAAAGGTACAAGTACCTAAGTTAGATTACCTGTATATAGTTACTCTAAAATTTGCTGAAATTGCTGTGATAACTTCTCCAAAACACATTTACCAGTTTTTAAGATTAGTTCCAACAAAAATAAGACAAATAAAAAGTTTCGTAACTTTTTTTACCGCACCCAGTGGTTGTTTCCGCCACTCAATACTTCGAAAATTGAACATGGGGAACGGAGTGCCTCAATACTAGATTTCTTCTGCCTACCCTGCTATATGTGGGGTACAGTTTGAAGCTAAAATGACTGTAAAGAATTGTATAGAATTGTAAATTTACATTGTTTGGTTAAATAATTTGCAGTCCTAAAAAGCTACTCCCAATCAAAAGCACCAGTCCGGACTTCCAGCCGCCGACAGCGTTCCTAACAACTGGACCAACCAAACCTAGGAACAGGGGGACGCAGAGTTTGTACAGGCAGGTTTAGTTGAGATTTTTTTACTAAATTGTTAGTTTACATATAAAAGCCACTATGTGCAAAGTTCTATTTTTATAATATATTATTTTTTTTTTTACCTTAAAGTGTAGGCTTGTATAGGGTATTAATAAAATAACTGTTTATAGCCTAGCCCTATTGGGCTGAAAATGAATATAAACTATTTAAGTAAGTATCAATCCACAATCATAGTGAGTAGAAACGAAATACTCTATAGCGTTTTAAACTTATAATAACATCACTATAATATTTATTCAATAACCTTTTTTTGTTTCATCCTTTATCCCGCACAAGCAGGGTAGGCAAAGGGAACCTAGGAACCTGGTGTTAAGACACTCCTTTACCATTAAGAAACATTCGTTCCCCATTTTCCACCGAATTCTGGAGACATTGAGTGCTGAGTTGCGGAAATCAAAGGCGCGCTTTACCTCGCTACCAGATCAAGGAAATGAAAATATTAAACATTTAATTTCCTCGAGTGGGAATTGAACCGATCACCTGTCGCGTTTACAGTTGCACACTGGTGGTTCAACAAATAAAATAAATAAATCAACTTCACGTAGAGGGAACCTAGTGTTAAGACACTCCGTTCCCCACTTTCTGCCGAATTCTAGAGGCATTGCGTGTTGAGTGGCAGAACTCAACGCCGCGCTTTGCCTCGACACCAGAGCGAAGAAATGGAAATATAAATTTAAGTAAATATTTCATCTCCTCGAGTGGGGACCGAACCCACAACCAGTCGGTTTTACAGTCACACTTTCTGCCCCTATGCTACGACTGGCCACCTGTAAATAACTTTATATATATTAAAATAATTTTAAAGAGAATCGTCAGCACAAACCATTCCATGGCAGCCAGACGCGAGACCAGCAGAGAAATGTGAAACTACACCTGAAGTTTTATTCTTGGATAAATTGGAATGGGGTAAGTTTAATAAGACTATATATTATATTAGTATTAGTGAAATCAATCTAACCGGGATAATCGCATATAAATCCGCAATAATCTCGTATAATTCCGCATTAATCGTATATAATTCCGTATTAATTGCGTATAATTCAGGTTTGTCTCACATAATTTTAATAATTATTTTCTAGATGATGATATTATTTTATAATGTTTACATTGAATTCATACAAGAGATTTTGTAGTTCGATTTAAGTGTTACAATGCTATTTTTGTTTTTAGGACTTACGACGTCTTACTTTAACCTGAAATGGTCACTTGAAATAATATATTAAATATATACTTATGAAGTCAAGATTTTTTTGTATTATTCTATAGGTCCCGGCTCTCCGTATCGTGTGGGTGACTTGCCAGCCGACTTTCATACTACGGAAATTATTAACAAGTAAATATTGTTATGTTATAGGAAAGGAAAGAGAAATATTCATTATTTGCCAAAAAAAATCAAATTAAAGATATATATTTATCTAGTACTATCGCATCGCATCGGAATTCAAATACGAACAGACAATTATTAATGTGCCTATTAGAATTTTTTCAGATTTCAATTGACTTAAGAAGGATTAGCATTTTTAAAAGGACTCATTTGTCATAAAAGAGATACATTGAAAGACTCTTACAACTGTAAAATAATTAAAATTTAAATGCTTCGTTACCTATAATGACTTGATCCTATAAGAATTAATGCCTTAACCAATCTCTTCTTTTCCCTTTTCCTTATACATTTTAAAAAATAATTCAAATGTCTGCACATCCTCCACACAGGATGCGTCACGCTCGCAAATGGTCGGAACTGGTGGAGAAGGGCAACTATCCAAGGTGGATGAAGAAACGGGACGCCATCATCACTGATATAGAAACTAAAGATTGGATATTTAGGGAGGCAGTACGTTTTTGTTTTTATATTGGAATTGCTCTTACTTGAAGCATTGACTGCGTGGTCAAATGGACATAACTCCGCTTTGTGTGTACACGTGACATATTGAGCAAGCATGGGCGTAAGGGTTCGTGTCCAAGGTGCTGCAATTTCTGCCAAAGTTAAAGGCACTGAGTCTTGAGTGGTGGAACTCAAAGCGTTCTTTGGGTTAGCCTTCATTTGTCTTAACAGACTGGTATAAATTTCCTTTTTTTTAGCGACACGCTGTATCCCGTACAAAGCAGAGTAGACAGAGAACATAGTAAGTAGATAGGGAACCATACTGTTAAGATCTCCGTTCCCCATTCACTTCCGTTCCCCATTGTCTGCCGAATTCTTTGCATGTCGAGTGGCGGAGTCGAACGCCGCGCTTTACCTAGTTGCCAGAGAGAGTTAAATATTTTACTCCCACGAATGGGAATCGAACCCGCAACCGTCGCGATATATACAATCACACATTTATGTGTGACACGATAAATAAGTAGGACCGGAGTGCCTAAATACTGGATTATCCATGCCAACACTGAAATAAGGCATGAAACTAAGAACAATCCCTTTTTTTAATTGGAACTCCAATTATCAATATAACTATATCCGAGAGATTCTTTTTACATTGAATTAATAACTGTATCGATCGTGTATGGTGTGGTTTGTACGTATTTGAAAAGACATTTTTGAAAATTATAAAACATATCTTTTCGTACAATCGTCCGATTTTCTATATGTCTTTTTTTGGATACCGAGACAAACGCTATTAATTAGGTTAAAATAGTATAATAACATATAAAATGTACAAATAATCACGAAAAACAAAAATCACATTACATAATTTTAAGTTTACGTTTAGGAAATAGACGAACTCCAATCGATACGACAAGTGCTCCTCCAAAAGATACAAACGGAACAAACTCAAAAGACCAATACTCGGACAAGCACTAAATTGGCCAATTTGTGGATGAACAAGAAGACGGATATGGAGAAACGTATAGAGACTATCCATCGGACAAGGGATAGGGGTGAGTTGTTAAAAATTTAGGTAAGTTGCCTAAAATTTTGACCTAATTTACCTATTTTTCGGGTAAGGTGGCTAAATTTAAGTGAATTTTCATTAGAAAACCTCAAATTGATAATTTAAGAAACTTACCCAAATATTAGATAATTTCCTCATATTAATATTTGGGAAAATTATCTAATACTTGGGTAAGTTTCTTAAAATTTGGATGTGTAGGTGTCAATTTATTAGACATGTACCCAATTTGTGTACCCAAGTACCCTATCTAGAAGAGAGAAATTTTTGGAAAATTTAAGTTTTACATTTTTTTTTTATTTTTTAAGTTTTATAGAGGCCAGTGTGGCTCAGGGACAAAATGTGAGTGTAAACACGACTGGTTGTGAGTTCGATCTCCACTCCGGGAAATGAAATATTTATTTAAATTTATGTTCCTATTTCTTCGCTCTGGTGTCGAGACAAAGCGCAGCGTTGAGTTCCGCCGGAACGGAGTGTCTTAATCCTAGGCTCCCTATGCAGCAGGGATGCAGCGTGAAGCTCTTTTTTTAAATTTTATATTGAGTAAAACGTAAATGTTCGAAAAAAAACTTACATATATCTTTTCATGTGCCATCTTATAATATAACCAAATTATTATATTTTTTTCATAATATTTGAAACTGTTAGGAACAAATATGGAGATGTAGTATTTGAATCTATTGAATTTGTTCTCAAGTAGTTTTAGACTTTTGCTTTTTTTATGTTAAAATACTCATGGAATACTTGTTTACGTTGATCCTCGAACTCTGACACTAACTGATTGATTATTAGGCAAAAAAGCACAGAACGATTCTAGCTGATAACTAAAATACTTTATAAAATATTCTATTTCCAAAAGAACTCCGCAAGCTCTCCGCTATTCACAATCGCGGTGGTGGTCTGGTGGAGGAGGCTCGAGCTGCGAGGGGTGGGGGTTCGATTACCCGCTCAGCATTGGATCCCACGTCAGACACTCACGCACCAAGGTCCCGTCATGGATATCAGGCGAGACGAAGACATGCCGAGATATCTTATGATGCTAGTTTACTTAGTAAGTTGAATTATGTTCAATAAAAAAACTTTTGAGGCCGGTCGTGGCGCAGCGGCACGAGGTGTGACTGCAAAACCGACTGGTTGTGGGTTCGATCCCCACTCGAGGAGATGAAATATTTACTTAAATTTATATTTCCATTTCTTCGCTCTGGTGTCGAGGTTAAGCGCGGCGTTGAGTTCTGCCACTCAACACGCAATGCCTTCAGAATTCGGCAGAAAGTGGGGAACGGAGTGTCTTAACACTAGGTTCCCTCTGCCTACCCTGCTGTGTGCGGGATACAGCGTGAAGCTAATAAATAAAAAAATAAAAAAAAAAAAACTTTAAAACACGTATTGATAAGTTAGCCGTCGGGGTAGTGATACAGCGTCTGACTGTAAACATGAAGGTTGTATATTCGATTCTTGAGATTGAAGGTTGTATATTCGAGAAATTGAATTATTACTTATTTACAAAACGTATAAAAATTTTGAACGCAGCGGGACTCAAACCCGGGAAGTTTCTAAATAAGTATTTTTCTTTTCAAAGTGTGGAATAACACTTTAAAAATGTAAAAAAATGAATTATTTTCATTTCTTCACTTTGATAATAAAACAACTCGATATCTCAAATATAAGGCAATGCGTGGTGAAAAAAATGTCATAACATTACATTTCTTCTGCTTACCTTTTATATGTGGGATACAGAGTGAAGCTTAATAAATAATATTAATAAGTAAAAAACTAGAATAATATTAATAAGTAAAGATTAGGTTTCGGAAATATTCACAAGGAGTATACTAACTGTCTTCTCTTCCCAGTTCTAGAAGATCATGCCCATCTAGCTGATCCACCACCCTGGCTCCAGCAATGTGGACAGAATCTAACCAAAACGTGTTCAGGCAAACATCTACCACGAGACAAAACACAGCTATGCGAACGTGAAACGAAATGGAGTGAGCAGTTCTTAAAGAATTTGCATGATGATTTGAAGAGTTAGTATATTTTTTAGTGATTTATCGAAAATTATTTGACTCTAATTGAAAAGTTCTATTCTTCGTCTGCCAAAATGTTAAGACACTTTCATTGTTCTCTACTTTCGGGCTCGAGGGATATAATTTTGTAGCGTAACTAAAAACGACGCTATTATGGACCAGACTTATGGGAGTAATAAGAAGTAAATAGAGGCCAGTCATGGCGCAGAGGCACAAAATATGACTGCAAAGTCGACTGGTTGTGGGTTCGATTCCCACTCGAGGTAATGAAATATTTAATATTTTTATTTCTTCGCTCTGGTGTCGAGGCAAATTGCGGCGTTGAGTTCCGCTACTCGACAAACAATGCCTCCACAATTCGGCGGAAAGTGAGGAGCGGAGTGTCTTAGCACTATGCTCCATTTGCCTAAAATGTTTTTTTACATAAATTTATTTTCACATTAAAATGTGAGGCTTTTTAAGGAACCGTACCTTTGAAAGAAAAAATAACACTTATAAGATCACTTTGTTGTCCTTCCGTCTGTCGAAAGGGCTGACTGTTTGTCTGTCAAAAGGGCGTTCAAGGGAGCTATCAGAAGAAAGGGCTCTCTAAGCTAAGCTTGAATTTTGTACGGTACCCTCGGTGGGCGAGCCCGACTCGCGCTTGTCCGGTTTTTTAACTTAACTTAACTTAACTTAGCTTCACGCTTTATCCCTTGCGGGGTAGTCAGAGAGAACGGAGCGCCAAACGCTACGGTCTCTACATACCTCTTTCGCCTTGTCCACTATCATCAACCTCTTCATACATGCCCTTCGGGGGGTCTTCATGCTTTTTACGTGACCTTCCTCCAGTATATTTGATACTGTGTTTTCGAAGGTCAACCGGGGTCTCCCCTTACCGCTCTTACCGTCCGTTTTTTTAAGTATAAGTAATCCTTTAAATACATTTTCTTCCTAATAACATACATACATTCTATATAACACGAAGAAAGCGGACAAAAAAATATTGATAAATACAAACATTCTTTATCCTACAGAAGCTCGTCTCGGAGCTGCAACCTCAGCTGGACCTCTAAGAGTTCTCAAGCCACGTAACGTACCTGTCACCCCCAGACCTTCAACTCCTGAAGTGGAAGCAGTCCCTGATGATGAGGAGGCGAGTCACCAATCTGCGTTGATGATTCAAAGACTGTTAAAGGGGAGGGCTGTACAGAATTTGGTGAGTCTTATTGGTTACTACTGTAGAGTGTAGACTGATCAGTCATTTATTCGGTATAAATCTTTCTCAAGTTTGCTTGATCCACACCTTGTACGGTTTGTATTTTACAGTGTATTTATTGATCCCAATGAATCTCCATATACGGTTCTAATTATTTTTTATTCTTTATTTCTTTCTTTTTCAAGTGAATATTTCTTTTTTATTCGATTATAATTTTCTGTTGTAATATTTGAACGGAAGCTGTTAATTGAAAATTCATAAACATTTTATAAAACTACCTTCATACCCTGCCATTTTGAATTAAAAAAAATTACAGATAATGTTTATAATTTTTACTTCGCCCGGCTACTTAATGGAAACAGATATTGGATATTCAAAAAATACAGCAGTGAGTAAGAAAATGAAATCTTTCATTTTCTTTCAATTTGTTATAAGATCAATCACTTATACAATTAAGAATATGAAAATAACATTATTTTTGTCACCAATAGTTTTGTATGTTTTTTTTGGGTTAAATGAATAAGTAATAGTTTTCTGATTTGTACTTAGAATATCATGTATAGTGACTCTTACTTGTCGTGGCAAACTTGAACCCAAACGATGCCTCATATGCTCTGGAATAGACGACCAAATGTGTTTATTCTTACTTCTTAATATATTACTGAGTAATTGTGGCTAGCAGCATATTCTATTAGTCACCGCTATCATAATTTTAAATAACGTCCTGCTCCTTCGGGCGCACCGAAACATGATCTTCATTTTCACTCACAACATCGTCTTCTGAACGGAAATCCTCATCCAAGTTAACTTCAACAATACTTTGCGAGTAGTCTTGAATCCTCTGCTAAAAAACAAATAATTGTTATAATATTGTAACAAAAATACTTACGTAAAGGGTAACAGGAGTTTCCACAGCAAGATCAGTATAAATTCAAATTCAAATTCAAAATATTCTTTATTTAAATAAATTCTTATTAAGCACTTTTGAATCGTCGAATGAACATATAACAAAAAAAAAGCTACCACCGGTTCGGAAGGCAGTTCTGCTGAGAAGAGCCGGCAAGAAACTCAACAGTTGCTCTTTTCAAAGTCAATGGTATAATATATAATTTTATTACATTAACTGGCAGCTATCCTGCATCACATTCAATAGACATTAATTCCATACATATTTATCCTGTAAGTCTCCTTAGTATTTGTAATAAGCTTTACTTGTTAGTATTTTTTTTAAAGCTACTTTAAATTGTGGTAGTGGCAAACTTAGAATACACTGCGGAAGTTTATTATATACACGTATACTCAGACCCATAAAAGATTTATTAACTTTTTGGAGGCGAAAACGTGGCGTAACAAGTTTATCTTTATTTCTCGTTCCTATCGTATGTATATCTCTATTTTTACTATGACACTGTACATTTTGCCGGACAAACAGAATATTATAATATACAAATTGTGAAGCAACTGTAATAATACCTGCATCTTTAAAAACATCTCGCAGAGAATCTCGAGCTCTTAGATTATAAATATATCTCACGGCTCTTTTTTGAAGAATAAATATTGAATTTATATCTGAAGCACTGCCCCATAGCAACATTCCATAAGATAAAATACTATGAAAATAGCTATAGTAGACTAGTCGGGCAGTTTCAACGTCCGTCATTTGTCTTACTTTTTTTATTGCGAACGCGGCAGAGCTGAGTTTATCCGCAAGTGTTTCTAGATGAGTGTTCCACTGGAGTTTGGAGTCTATCGTTAAACCTAAGAAAATAGCTGATTCCGACACACTGACTGTTTCTCCTTTAATTTCTAGACTAAAATTATGCTTTTTAACGTTTGGTAAAGCAAATTCAATACATTTAGTTTTTTTAGCATTTAACATTAGATTATTCATATCAAACCAATAAAGAATATGCGATAATGCACTATTCACTTCGTCATAGTTTGTTTTATTTCTGTCTACCTTAAATATTAAAGAGGTATCATCTGCGAAGAGTACAATATCACATAGGTTCTTTGCATAAAAAGGCAGATCATTAATATAAAGAAGAAATAAAAGGGGACCAAGTATAGATCCTTGTGGAACGCCCATCCTTAGAGGAGATCCAGATGATTTTACATTATTTATACTAACTTTCTGGATTCTTTCGCTTAGATATGAGGCAATAAGATCAAGGGCAGTATCCTGTATACCATAATGATAAAGTTTTAATAACAGAGTTTCATGGTCTACACAATCAAAGGCTTTGGATAAATCACAAAACACTCCAATTGCATTTTGTGACTTCTCCCATGCGTCATAAATGTGCTTGAGGAGTGCTGCACCCGCATCTGTAGTGGACTTGCCTTTGGTGAAACCATACTGCTTGCTATGGAAACAATTATTAATATTTAAGAAAATTGTGAGCTGATTAAATATAATTTTTTCAAATATTTTACTTAAAGACGGCAAAATAGAAATCGGCCTGTAATTTCCGGGGTCAGATCTATCTCCACTTTTATAAAGCGGCACTATTTTGCTATATTTCATTAAGTCAGGAAAAATACCGGATTCTACACAATTGTTAAAAATTAAAGCAAGATAAGGCGCAATATTAGGTATAATTGTATTAAGAACTTTAACAGACATGCCCCATAAGTCACCAGTTTTCTTTAAATTAAGGCTTTTAAAAGTTTTGACAATTTCTTCTGGTGACACAGTCTTAAACACAAAATTTTGTCTACAACTAGTTACATGGTTTTTTAGTATTAATATTGCTTCCGAAGGAGATGATGGCAGTGAACGTGTAACTGCTATAGGTATTTCGGAAAAGAAATTTTGGAAAGTATTTGCCACTTCTAAATCTGAATTTAAAATTACACTGTTTACTTTTAATTTAATAGGTTCACTGACAGCTCTAGATCTCCCAGTTACAGTCGTAATAGCATCCCATGTAGCTTTAATTTTATTACTAGATTTCAAAATTTTTTCCCTTATATATATAGACTTAGCCTGGATACATACTTTTTTAAATATTTTTGAATAATTTCTAATTTTCAACAAGAACGCCGGATCCTGATTCCATTGCCTCATATTATATAATTCGTATAAATTGTTTCTGCTTCGGTATATACCAATAGTTGCCCAGTCGCTAAAAGTTAACTTCGAGTTTTTATATATTTATTTTACTTTTAAAATGTTATCAAACTCTGTTGAGAGTAAATTAAAAACTTTGCGATACAACTGATTCGGATTTAATCCCGTTATTTCTATGTTTGAAATTTTTTCCGTCACTTTACTATTAAAATGATTAATTTTACTTTCAGTCATTGGTCTAATTGTTATTTGTTTACGTTCTGCAACTATTTTATCTATTAACGAAAACTTTTGACCACAATGATCCGAGCTCAGATTGGTAATAATTTCTTTTTCTACAATATCAGAATGACAAAAAACATTATCTATACAAGTTGCGGACGTATTCGTTATACGAGTTGGTTCAGAGAAAATATTAAACAAATGAAATGATTTAAATAAGTTCAGAAGACGTAGGCTTAATGATATCACCTGTAGTATATCTATATTAAAGTCTCCGCATACTATTAAAGATTTACTATTCGAACTCAAATTACTAAGAACATCCAACATACAACAACATATAACAAAAACATCAACTTACCGCAAGACTTAGATGCATGGTCACTGATGATTGCTTCAATTAGAGAATATATCAAGCGTTAGAAAGAATATCAAAAACATCAACAAAATATTGAACACTTTTATCAAGTAGTGGGGTAATCGGTCACCCTTGTTGCCTTCCTAGGGTTAATATATTATAATATTTCTCACTAAATGTACTATTGAACTCGAAAAAAAATAATTTGAATCCATAGTTCAAACTCATAAAGAAACTTTTCAGCTTTATAGCAATAATTGAAAATTTCCACCAGATGTTCGAAGGTAGGACCAGGTCAGCAGAACTGACAGAAGAACTAAAAACTACCCACGGTCTGCAGAAAGAAGACAGGGCCCGCATACAGAAAGAAGCGGCGAAAGCGAGAGATTATATTGCTGTCAAATCTGAGACTGAACAGAAGGTAAAAGAAGGAAACTATTTTTAATATATTGATATTATAGAAGAATCAGTGTTATGGTATTTTATGGAAGAATAAGATTTTCTGACTCGAAATTAGCTGAATAGTATAAGGTTTTTAAAATTATAGCAACAAAAATTCAGCATTCCATACCTCTCCATATCGAGAATACAATAAAACTTCGTGGAGGAAAAATAGTAACTCTACTTCCTCATCGAAATTGTGGAATGAGAACCATAACCATCGTGTTTATATAATAGTAAAACACTCGCATGGAGCCACAATGGCCTCAAATTTCTCTTACTCTATTGTGTTTTTAGCTTCTCACTGTATCCCGCACGTAGCAAAGTACACACAGGTGGGAACTTGGAAATTTAGCATTAATACAGCCGTTTCCTTTCAAATTATACCTCCCAACCTTCAATTTTAACAGGAACAAGCTATATCAGCGTTAGTCGACGAACTATGCGGAGGAGCAGTGTCCTCAGCGCTGGACTTCCTCGAGAAGGAATTAAGAAGACTCAAGGAAGAGAGGCGGCAACATGCTTATATACTTATTGCTAGTTAGTTTCTTAATAAAAAATAATATGGTATTTTTCGTAATTTTTCCCATGGAGTAAGAAAGGAAGAGAATTTAATATTAAGACACTTCAAATAAACATCGAACCTTAAATTACGATGGATGCCTTTAGGTACTATCCCACAGCACCACATGGACAAACTTTGGTTTTTTTTCCACTACCTCCACATCTGCATCTTATTAATTAATAAATTAATCAATTATTATAAAGTATCTCTCAAAGTATTGAGTATCTCTCAAGTTATTACGTTCCACTTACTGTTGTCGGATTTGTTTGAACATTGCCCTATAACATATATGGAGTTGGTAGGAAATTCTTATAACATGAACTTGATAACTGTCAAAAACACTAAAATAACGGAAAAAAGTTTAGGGTGTTTTTTGGGATTATTTTCTTTTTGACAAACACCGCATATAGCAATAATAGCATGGTAGTCAAAAAGAATGTAAAGGTTTATGATTTAAGGCACTCCGTTCTTCGCTTTCAATAAAATTATTTTGATGTATATTTACAAGGTCACATATAATGAATATTTTCCATCTAATCAGTTCGTGAGAAGACGATGAGAGAAGCGGCAGAAGCTGGCAGAAGACAAAAAGAACAACATCGCAGAAGAGAACACGATGAGATGTTTAAACAGGTATCAAAACATTTTGTTGTTTTTTTGCACCAAAAACTAATCAATTCTTTTAACTAACAAAAGTCTTTCTTTAAAATAACAAATAAAAGACAATCTCGATATAAAAATACTAAAAAAGAATACCTATATCTCTACAGGTGCTAGGTGTAACTCAAAGCACAGTGGACGCGTACCTCAGCGACATGGCGCGGCAAGGTAGCGAGTTGGCGGCCGAGCTGCAAGCGGTGCAGAACGCTAAGGAGAGAGCTGATGCAATTGATGCTGGGAACGAGAAAACGATGTGAGTGAGGGGATTTTGAGAGGTTTTGGTTTTTCCGTTGTGTAATGAATTTTCGTCCAATACGTTATATCTTTAAATAACAAGTAAAACATGGAAAACGGAGAAAAAAGACTCTGATAATTTTTCTTATTCAATCTAGAATAGATTATACGTAACTCTGTACTTCTGTTCCCTTCTATTTAAACCAATTAGAAAGAGATGACACGTCACTTCAAGCTACAATTTTTCCACTTACTCTACAATATTGTATAATATTAGGTACATTACGTAACTAGGTGATTTTGTTTTGAATTTTTAATTAAATCCAAAAAGAAAATGAAGGCTACAGTCTCCCACCTCCAGGTCAACAGCGGAACAGCATGAACTGGTAGCTGATCTAGTGCACCAGTTCCTCATACCCTCTTCACATAGAGAGGCATCCAGGGTCAGAGTCCGCCAGCTCCAGGAGGCAGGGTTGGCGGCCGCCAGGGAGGAGATATTTGGTGTGATTGATGATGGTGTGGTGGTAGAAGGTAGGTTCCCACCTATTGTTCAGTTTTTGATTAGTTGAGTAAGTTTTTGTGTTCCTTTCATTGTTTTGTTTTTATTTATGTTTCGTGATATCGTGTGTGTTAGCGAAGAATTTTCCAATAATTTGGAAATTGTAGATATTTATATTTTGTATATAAATACTACTTATAATAAAATATTTCTTTTATTTAAAACTTTTGCAAGATTAACATTTTGAATTTAAAAAAATGATTCATTATTTACATATTTGAAGACATTGTGGTACAGTTAGTAAATCAGACTTTACGTGATGGTTGTGGGTTCAAATTCCATTCGGTTAACTGATTATATTTAGATATATTCATTTTCCACACTTCTTTGAAAATAGAAGGAAAGTGAACTACTAAGTTATTGAAATATTATTTTTTATATGTAAAGAAATATTAGGTTATTAATCATTATAATTTTTTTTCAGAAAAATGCAAAGAATGTGGCAACACAACGGAAAAATGCAATTGTCGCGTGTGTCCAGTGCGTATTACACCGACAGCGACCACTTCAAGAGATGACCCACGATGGAAACATGCAAGACGTTAGACGAAATTTCATTTTAAAATTAATATTTGTATATGTACCCTTTATGTTTTATACACCTGGACAATTTTACAGCTAAAAATGAACAAAGTGCAATTAACAATGCCTTCAGAATTTAACGGAAAGTGAGGAACGGAAGTGTCTTAATGGAGATAAACGGATTAACAGAGTATCTTTACCCTAGGTCTCTAGGTTCCTTCTGCCTACTCTGCTACGTGCGGGATATAGTGTGAAGCAAAAAAAGTAAAGAACATTTAAATATGGCCGTTACAATTTTATGTAACTTGAAAAACTAAATATTTTTTATATGATGTAAATACTTGTATAATTGTACTACATACTTACTTTATAAAAACATTGAGATATAACTCTTACATTTTTATTACGCAACGTTTCGGGTTCAATTCCCAACGATTTTTTTAAAATAATTATGTTTATATAAATAATATTAATAATAATATTAGGTAGGCAAAGGGGACCTAGTGTTAAGACACTCCGTTCCCCAATTTTCGCCGGATTCTAGAGACATTGCGTGTTGAACGGCGGAACTCGACGCTAAGCTTTGCCTCGACACCAGAGCGAAGAAATGCAAATATAAATTTAAATAAATATTTCATTTAATCGAGTGAGGATAGAACCCACAACCAATCACGTTTACAATTACACTTTGTACCATGTTTATAATAATTCTATAATGTAAGTGAAAGTGTTAATATGATTTTTATCTCAGGTCGTGAACAAGTGGAGAAGACGTTAGAAGAAAGATACCCGCCGTCACACGAAATGAGGAACTTGGTTAATTCTATAGTAGATGATGGTCAGTATTTTTAATACCCGACTTAAACAACGGGGTGATATGAATTTGACGAGGCTACGTATGTTTGTTTTCTATGTCTGTATGTGGCATCGTAGCTCCCGAACGGATGAATACATGGATATTTATTTAGTTTTTGTGAGTTAGAATAAGGAAGAACGTGCTCAGCTGATTTGGGCACGTCGAACGAATGAGTGATGAAAGAATGGCAAAAAAGATATATGATGGATGATATTTACAAAGGTGAGCGATAAGAGAGGTAGAGGGAGGCCTCGGTTGACCTTCGAAAACACAGTATCGAAGATACTGGAGGAAAGTCACGTAAAAAGCATGAGGGCCCTCCGGAGGGCATGTATGAAGAGGTTGATGACCGTGGGCGACAGGTTGTGGGTTCATTTTCCACTCGGGGGGAATTACATATTTAATAATTTCATTCATTCATCATTCATTCATTTCATTTCCTTGCTGTAGTAACGAGACAAAGCGTGGCTTTTAGTTGCTTGCGGCGGAAAGTCGGTAATGGAAGTGTTTAATGGGTACGAAGTTTCTTAATACTAGGTTCCCTCTGCCTCCCCTGCTATGTGCGGGATACAGTGTGAAGCTAAAAAAATAATAATTTATCTAATATCTATAATTTTGTTTTAGCTGTAGAAATATCTCGTTATCTGCGTAAGGAGGAAGAAGTTATAACTCGAGATATATCTAGAGATTTGAGGGAGAGAACCGAGATATTGATAGATGCGGGAGAAGTTATCGACGAGTGTTAGTATCTTAACATTTCGTTCAGAAAAAGTTACAATATTTAGAAAGAAGAAAGAACATGTTATATTTTTGGCAAAAGTTTTTACTATTTACTCTGGGTTGGTACATCGATGTTTTGATTCAATGTCCAATTGATTAACCAAAATCGAATGTATTGTTCGTTAGAACATCACAGATTTTGGTTGACTCACAATTTAAGAGGGTAATTAAGAAAGCAAATTACGCTCGAAAAATAAGGTAAAATGGAGGAATAATAGCAGAAACATTAGTTGAGTGTAAAAAACATTTTTATAGTTTCTTTTTTAAATGATGATATATTATAACTATTTCACGCAGAAAATTATGAAAAGTGAAAACTATATCGCAATCAATTCAGATTTTCCGAACATTCCTCTAAAAAACAAATGTGAACATTGCTACATATGTATATTTTCTATTGTCACATGCCTACGGCTTCGCCTGTATTTTTAAACGGAAATAACTCGTTGTATATGACATATGACACAGTCAGCACTTACTGTGGGTTATCTACTGAAATAGCTTATCAATTCGAATCACTACTTCCTGAGATTAGCGCGTTCAACCAAACTCCCTAGCATTATAATATTAGTGAAGATGTAATAATTCTTTAGTCTGTACAAAAAGGCACAAATTCCTTAATAAGTAGAGAGAATAAAGAAAAGAATATTAATAATAAGTAATTAATATTTTTTATAGTAATATCTCGAGCAACAGGTGAAATAGATTTAGTAAAGAGACCTCAATACAGACATTACATGAGACGGATTTACGAAGACGCTTTGGAGAGGACTGATTTCGTCTATAAACCACCTTCTGGTAAGTCGTTATTTGTTATGATTACTAATTTACTAATATATATANTATATTTCATTATAGTGAAAATATTGTTGCGGACACCGAAAAAATACGTTTGTTAAAAGGGTCTTATTTTTTATATTAAGAGATGTCTCATCGCGAATTTCTATTTCCCATATCAAAGCAAAGCCAATAGGTATTAAAACTAATATATGTATATATTCTTGTACGAAATGAAACGACCTACAAAAAAGCTCTAATATGTTTTTTTGCTAATATTTTTGTTACAAAACTGGCAAGCTTAACCTGCCATGTGCGAGATACAGTGTTAAGCATAATGTTCCTCTAGTCTTTCAAACCTCCTCACGATACACTTATATTCTACCTCTTATTATTTACGGCCTGTGCCAAAAAATATAATAGACCAATATCAATACAACAAAACAGTTTCTTTCAAGCGTAGGCGTGGTTTTAGGAACCCGTAAGTGCAATTTTACACTTGCAAGTTATTAAAATAAAAAAAAGGATTTTTCTAAATATATATAATAGTGGAGAAACATTTTAAAAATATAAAAATATATATATTGTATATTATAGTTTGACTCGTGATATCAATACATGGACACCTATCCCCTTGTCACTCGATGTGCCGGTCATTTACGCGGAAGCCCCTAATTAATCAATTAATTTATAATTTTAGTTCCACAACTCCTGCCCTCTGAGTTAAGAACACTTCAAGAAGAAGAAGACGCTAAGAAGGATCCGTATTGTCACTGCGAGAAGAAAGATAGTGAAGTTGTATTTAAACTTGGTATGTGCATTACAATTTTTAGATAAAAAATAAACGAACAAGTGCGAGTCGGACTTGCCCACCGAGGGTTCCGTTTCCTCAATTTCAAAATTGTAGGTAAACGGGAAGTAGGCTATAGATTTTGAATATGCGGCAAATTTCATACAAAATGCATAAAAAACAATGCATAAATATAAAAGGGAAAAAGAGTTCCTTTTTTTAAAAAAAACAATAGGACAGTGTCTGACTGTACCTGATACTATTGTACGTGTTCCGTCCAGAAATACATCGCAAAAAACTACTAGATCGACTTTGATGAAATGTAAACTATTGCCTAAGTTGGAATATTAAATATCATTGACATAAAAAGATTATCCTGATATCAGTTAAATTTCGGGAAATTTCTGGACAAATATGTATGTACGATATTTAACGCATATGCTTGGAAACTCAAATAGATAATCTTATTAACACATTTTACCCAACTTATAATATATAATTATTCATTCTATTATAATATATAATTCATCATTTTTTACAGTTTTATTTATGTATCTATGCACTGGAAAATATGTTCAAAACGCTGCACTGGAAAGGACAGGGCATAAACATAGATGCCAAGTTCTTCTCACACTTAAGATTTGCAGACGACATTGTCATTGTGGCTGAAACCGTGCAAGACCTGCAATATATGTTGAGCACTATTACTGAGTCTTCTGTTCGCATCAGTCTTCGGATGAACTTGGATAAAACTAAGATAATATTCAACGAACACGTCAAACCGGAACCGATTGCACTTACTATTCCATGTACCTCTCGAAGTTGTTCAGGAATATACCTTGGTCAAGCTGTACAGTTATGTATAAACATATTCGAGATGGAGACTCGCAGAAGAATACAGCGTGGTTGGGCAGCATATAGGCAACTGTGTGAATTCTTTTCGTCACCGATATCGCAAAGCCTAAAGACGAAAGTCTTTACCGAGTGCGTCCTCCCAGTTATGACATACAGTCTCGAGATGTGGAGACTAACAGTGCGACTGGTCCTCCACTTTAAACTTTGAGTCGCTCAGCGTGCTTTGGAAAGGGCTCTGCTTAGAACATCTCTGAAGAAATCGAATCTGAATCGAATTCGAAATGAAGTAATCCGACAAAGAACCAATGTTATCGATATAGCCCAAAGAATTAGCAGGCTGAAGTGGCAGTGGGCTGGTCACATTTGTCGCGGAATCGATGACCGTTGGAGTAAACGCGTTTTAGAGTGGAGACCACGCCTCGGCAACCGTAATGTGGGACGTCCTCTAGCTAGATGGGGTGACGATATTCGCAAAGTGGCTGGCATCGGCTGGATGCGAAGAGCTCAAGATCGAGCTCAGCGGCGTGCCATTGGAGAGGCTTATGTCCAGCAGTGGACAGGCTGATGATGAGATGATGATTGTATTTGTATTTTTGGTCAGTGAATACAAAAAGTGACACAAAATTTGCATTGACAAAACTAAACAAACAGAAGCAAATAACTGTTAATGTATATTTTTAAACGGTTTTATTTAGCTTGGCCAGTTTATTTGGGTCAAGTTTAGTAATTGGAATTTTACCCCCCTCCTGACACCAGATCGATCTGATATTTCGTACCCACTCTTAATATTGATGGCAATACAAAAAAAAATATGCCTGTAAATCCAAAATGGCCGCCGATGCAAAATGGCGGATTACATATTACTTCACAACAACCTCTTTATGGATATCTAATGAAAGGGCTTTATTGGTAGAATAGAGCTCACTATAAAAAAATAAAATTCAAGATGGCCGCCGCGACAAAATGGCAGATTACATATTTTACACAACTACCTCAATATAGGTGTCTAATGAAAGGGCTTAATTAGTAGAAAAGAGCTCATTCTGAAAAATAGAATAGTTTTGACAGTGTAGGTAGATAGGCATATTTACTTTTACAACTTAGAGTAGGGATCCAAGCATGAGTCTCCCACCCAAGTCAAGATTTTGGCGGTAATAGTGAGGCATTACATGAACTTGGTAGAATGAGAAGTATCATCATCTGGCAACAAACCTAAAAACTTGAAAATAAATTAAATAAAATAATATTTTTATTATATGTTAAAAGATTTTATTACAATAAAAATAATGTAAGTAATGTACTAAAAGCTAAAAAATAATTCGGTAAGTCCTACCTACCAGATCGCACCAATCTTCTCATCAATCTGGGGTATTGATCAGACAAATAATAAAATCGTTGGGCGCTTGAAACTATCATATATTAACTCTGGATAGGTAACGCCTACATTATTTTTATTGTAATAAAACCGTTTAACATAAAAATATTTTTTTATTTAATTTATTTTTTAAATATTTGTTTAAATCTGTCTTTTTTATTACAGACACTATGACCTCAACCGACAAAATGAACCTACTGCCCTCCGAGCTCAGGATTTTAGAAGACTTTAGACGATGCAAGTGTGACACTGTGCCGTCACCGAGCCCTGTTCGTTTTGGTACGAAACGTACAATGTTTTGTACATTCGTTTTATATATTTAGTATAATACGGTCATAGGGTCGTGGCCGCCCTAAAGTCAAGTTTTCTTTACGAGAAGAAAATCAGCGATAGTAAGAAATATCTTTAAATTAAATCTACGCTGGCTCTATCTACAGCTAATACAAAAGGCTGCCACGACTCGACGGCCAAGAGGAGTTGTATCTCCAATGTATCGGAGTTTCGTCCGTTTGAATAACATTAATATAAATATGCATTGTAATATATGCATACATATACCTACATAAATAAACCTTTACTAGCTAAGGTTTCGTGGCGCAGCAGCAACAGCGTGCTACTGCAAACGCGACGGTTGTGAGTTCGATTCCCACTCAGCGCTATGAAATATTTAATATTTTCATTTTCCTCTCCCTGGTAATGAGGCAGAGCACGGCGTAGATTTCCGCCGCACGCGATGCCTCAACCGGAACCTATGGACCTCCTTAGGTTTCGGTTGAGATTAATAAAAAAAATAAATAAAAAATAAATCTCCTCTTGGAACTAATTATTGTACATGAGTGAAAACTGCATAAAAATACGCGCCGCCAAATCTCTAGACATAGCAAGTTGAGTGTCGCGGTTAGTCTTGTTACCGAAGTCAAAAACAAAAATTCAAATTTTGTTGTCCCTGTGGTACCGTCGTGCTTACAATCACACACTGTACCGCTTCGCCACGGCCTCTGACTAGTATTTCTAAATATTTGAATACATTTTTTATTGTTTCTTTTTCATAGAATCTCCATTAGAAGAAGTGGGAGAGGAAGAAACAGAAGAAGAAGATATCAGTGATGAAGAATTTGGAGAATAATTATTTGATTTTTATTTAAATACATTGTTTTGATTTTAAAAGAATGTTTTTTTTATTTGCCAATCCACCTAATTGTACCACCGCCAAGTGCGGTACTCAAGGCCGTGCGCTTTGCCTCAACACCAAAGCGAAGAAACGAAAATTTAAATGTAAATAAATATTTCATTTCCTCGAGTAGGGATCGAACCCACAACCAGTTCTACAATCACACTTTGTGCCCCTGCGCCACGACAGACCTAAGTAAATTTATTATATCTACGGAATTACAAAAATTGTCTTTCGTGATAAATAAAATGTGGATTAAAAAAGCTATTTTATTATTATTAATTTACTCTCACTATATGCCATGAGTTACGAGTATAAACTTAGTTACTTATTTAGAAAACGTATAAAAATTTAAACGTAGCGAGACTCGAACCCGCGCCTCCTGGACACCGACCAAGTGAAGACCGACCGACCAGTCGGTTTCCAGGAGGCGCGGGTTCGAGTCCCGCTACGTTCAAATTTTTATACGTTTTCTAAATAAGTATTTTTCATTAATAAGTGTGGAATAACACTTTAAAAATGTTAAAAATCTATAATTATTTCGATTTGACTACTTGGGTACCATATAAAGGGAAAAGGTACAAATGAAAATACGTTTTTTTTTTCGAGTGTGTATACTTTATGTACATTTGTTTTATATGTGATCTGTACAGATCAAGTTGTCTTATTTTATTAATATAAATTCGTGTAAAAAAAAAGAAGCATAATATTTTATTATTAGATTTTACAAGATATAAAAAGTTGAGGCCAGTCCTGGCGCAGTGGCACAATCGTGCGACTGCAAACGCAACTACTTATTTGTCGGTTCGATTCCCACTTGAGGAGATGAAATATTTAATATTCCTTATTCGATATATCTTGTTACCAAGATATATCGAATTTTTGTGATATTGCGTGTTGGATGGTGGAATCGACCACTCAACAGGCAATGTCTCAATAATTCGGAGGAAAGTGGGGAACGAAAATGTCTTAATGGTAACGGAGTGTCTTAATACAATATTCTAAGGTTCTCTCTGCTTACCTCGCTAAGTGATAAGCGGAGTGAACCTGGGAATATTGTGTTAAGACACTAAAATACAACGTGAAGAAAAAAAAGGAATAAAACTTAGATTCTTTCAGAAGAAAAAAATATTAAAACCGAATGGTTTTTACAATAACTACTATAATTTTCTCAAAAGTGGTTACTTATAAAACGAATAAAATATATTTTTTTCTACAGTCTTTTTTTCAGTTTCACGCTGTATTCCGCATGTAGCAGGCTCACTAAGAAAGTAGGTAATGTCTACAGTGCATGGAAATACGAAAGGTGTGGTTTCCCATCATTCAATATTGAAACTTTTATGAGAACATTATTTTAAATGTTATTTCCCATATACTTCTCATTTTACAACTAACCTTATTATACAATTTTAACTACATTAAATCTAAATTGATCGTAGAAATTAAAAAAGTGAGATTATATTATAATACTTTGCATGTGTGGTCAATTCCTTTTGTTAAAAAAATATTCAATAATTTATAAATTTATATTAATTAAAATAATTATATAAAATTTAAATAATTATATAAGTAATTATTAAAATTGAAATAAATATTGGCATTACGTACCAATGGTAAAGTAAATGCGACGGTTGTGGATTAGATTCTCCCTCGGGTAGAATGATTATGTACAATATAAAACTATTACTGATCGCTGTTGTCTCGCTGTTTGTCTGTGTGTTTGTGCTCATCTCAGAAACGGCTTACATGATTTAAATGCATTTACAATATTTTAATTTGCCAAGCTTCCCTTAATATTTAATGTTGAATTAAATCGGTTCATAAATTAAAAAAATAGTCACTATAAAGTATTGAATACGATATATTATTATATTTTATTACATCGGCTGAAACTTTAAGTTTTCAATAATGTCTTTAAAATGATTATGTTATTAAATAACGAAAGTAATTCAAGCGGACAAAGCTACGAGAGGCGAGAACGCTAGTTACATATATGTATATATTTATATCTATATAAACTCCTGTCGTATCCCGCTTTTGTTATGACAAACCGCTGCGGTAAGTTCCGTCACACGCAATGTCTCAAAATTAATATGAGGAGGAGATGCGTGAGAAACGGAAGTTTAAAGTAATGTGCAATATTCAATTTACATAGAAATTGTTTACTCTGTCAATTATCGCAATATATTAATATTATCCATATAAAATTTGAACCAGCAACATTTAAACTTAAAATTGTATGTCACATATTGGATATGTGAAAGAAGAATACATAAAAATATAACTTTTAATAACAATATTAAACATTATAAAAAAACAACTTTTATAACTCAGTTTCAAACTTTTTAAAAACCTTTAATAACTTAAACTTAAAAACTTCAAAGTAGTGACTCTAAAAAACTTAACTAACTTACATATCAATATCTAATTTTTTAACTAATTAAGACTAATTAACCTATATAGTATGTAAAATTATAAAAATTACATTATAAATATCTGTTAGCTTCTCACATAGATGATGGGTACGATGAACAATAGCAAGGGGTTCAAAGAGGGTAGCGGGTTCGATAGATTGCAAGCGTCCGCGTCGTTGCAGCTTTGGAGACAGCCGTGGACGTATCTGGAATTATTTTTTTATACTATATAATAAAATCTAAAAATATAAATTACACGGACTTCTTATAGTAGTAGAACTTGGCAATAAAGGGAGGATAGATGATAGTACTATATTATGGTACCATCGAGCTGGTCTGATGAAGAAATTGGAAGATGGTTGATGGGAACTCGGACTGCCTACTAGTAACATATCGATTTTGTGATCATTACATTTATCTTATTAATATTTCTGTTGGAAAAAGAATGTCTTCAGGTTTTTATACTATTAATTTATATTTTATAAATTATAAAATAGTAGTAGTAAACTATGTTTGGTGTCATTAATGTTTGTTTAATAAAAGAAGGAAGTGTGGTACATCAATCAAACTGAGTTAGTAGGTAAAAGTGTAAATGTATAAGAAAAGTCTTATAATAAAAATAAAATCATAAAAAGTAAGAAAATACTGTCTTAGTTGTAAGCAATTTTTCTTTTTAGGGTTCCGTACTTTTTAAAGAAAAAAGGAACCCTTATAAGATCACTGTTGTCCGTCTGTCTGTCAAGACCCTTTATCTCAGGAACGCTTGGAGATATCGAGTTGAAATTTAATCCATGTACTCAGATCTACGGCCTTTCCTTTTAAAAACATTTCTATATTTACTTAGAAAAAAGATATGGCCGTTTATAAAGCAAAAAACGCGTATTTCCGGTTGACCCAGAATTATGAAATTTGGCACCTAGTATCTACAGGTAGATTTAGGATAAAATCTGAAAACTATACATTTGTGGTAAAATCCAAAAATATAATAGCCTTAAAAGGGGGCAAAATTCGTTATTTAAGCCGCCAGTTCAAGTGAGGTATCAGATGAAAGGGGTAAACTAAGCCTGAATTTCAGAAAAAGCTCGAGCCTCCAATTTTGTACGAAACCCTCGATGGACGAGCTCGACTCGCGCTTGTCCAGTTCTTTTAATAAAGTTTGTACTGACAACTGTATGTAACATACAATTAAATTTATCACTTCATATTATTAACTACTAAAAATAAAAATAGCAATGAGAACGCCAACTCAATCATAATAGAACAAATGTTTGTTTATTCTACAATAATACTTATGATATCATCTTCATCATCACGAGCACTTCGATTGAGGCCGTCGTGGCACAGGGGCACAAGCGTGGCAATGTAAACACGACAGCCCACATTGTGGGTTCGATTCCCAGTCAGGGAAATATAATATTTAATATTCAGTTGATCCTTGATGTGACAGGAAATCATTGGGATATAAAATGAACTCTAACCTTGTATGCTAGTACTCACCGCACTTAACTATTATACAAAATGTGACGGGACTGATCAATGGGCCAGTTCAGGAAAACGACCGAGGAAATACTCCGCCAATTACGATTTCAGAAAATCCTAACACAAGAATTCTAATATAGTCCCTGAGTTTCAGCTTTCAGATGATCAAATAGATGATTATTTTAAGCCCTTGTTGATTGATTGAGATAGTTCGCAACCATTTTCAAGCGCAAAAGGTTAAAATGTGTACGTACTGCCAATACTATTTCAGCTTGACGCTGTATCCCGCACACAGAAAGGTAGAGAGAACTTAGTTTCAAGACACTCCGTGTCTCATTTTCCACCGACTTCTTGCGCGTATTGCGTGTTGAATTGCGGAACTCAACACCGCTCTCTGTCTCGACACCAGAGTGAAGAAATGAAAATATAAATTTTAATAAATATTTCGTGTGGATCGAATCCATAACCAGTCGCGTTTACAGTCCCACACTTGTGCCCGTGCGCCACGACTGGCTTTCTACCAATACTAACCTGTCATTATAATAGAATCGTCCGCAATGGGACATACGTATGATTTCGGTGTCGGTGGTGGCGGTGCCGGAGTCCAAACCACAACCACGAACTGTAATTGTTTCGCCTGTGTCGTCTGAAATTTAAATATTGTTTTTTTTTTGTTAATTTAATATACTAATAGTCTTATATGAGGAGGTTCATGAAGATAAAAAACAGGTCTTTACTATAATACACAATACATAATTTCGTAGTTGCGTGTTGAGTTGTGGAACTGAACCGCGCTTTGTCTCGTTACCAGAGCGAAGAAATAAAAGTATTAATAAACTAGCGGCCCGCCCGCGGCCCTGCCCGCTTAAGCTACATGATTATTGATCTAATAAACAGAAATTACTTCTAATATGATTTTAATCAGTAATATTCTAATATGATTTTTTTACTACATTATCGTAATTTCTATAAGGACTTTTGATTGTTTAGAATTAAAGAATACTACCAATGTTGATATTTGATATTTATAAAAATAAACATAAAGCTAATTATTTATTATACGTATATTATATATTTTTGTAACATTTCGTTCTTTTTAACTATGTTATGTACGTCTCATCATAATTTTAAAACTCTGTTAAATGTGAATAATTTAATTTACTCTTTCAGAAACAGCCTTAAATGTTAAATTATTGATTTGAAGGAGTCATAATATTTTTTGTAAAATAACTGTAATGATTGCATATTAACTCCTGTACAGTTTTTAAATTAATTACATATGTTATTGGCTAAATGTACAATTGGCAAATATGTAGTTATTACAGAGTACACGTAGAAAGGCTGGTTTTAGGCATTTTTATATAGATTTATTTCAAACGGACGAACGAACCGAAGAATCTATGTGTTTACTTAATGTTTCTTTGAAGATCAAATTGGTTTTTATTGTGTTGAATTAATTACAACTTATACTTAACTGTTACTATTTATGAAGGTAACCTTCAACAATTCAATTTTGTTTACTTTATTGTTTGTACTCTGATAGTGCTTTAAAAATATATATTTTTATCAACAGTCATATAACCAAGACGTTTCGAATGTCATTCTTTGGCCAAGAATCTTACCAGCGCGATTGCTATATAACATTCGCAGGCAAACTAATGCCTTGAGTTCATTCAAATATATAAATGCCAATTTTTTTAATGAACCGATTTTGATGAAACAAAAACTTTAAAAGTTAGGTTGAGTAAAAAGCCATTGGTGAAACTTTTAAGTAAATCGGTTCAGTACTTTCAGAGAAAAATGTGACCATACAAATAGATAGACAGACAGACAGACAAGAAATTCAAAAAAAAAATTTTTGCTTTCTATTATTCTTTTTAAGTGTCCCTATATCCATTTCAGTCAAAATTACTAAATGTACAGACAAAATATTTTTACTGTTTTATTATATTATATACTAGCGGACCCGGTCGCGTCTTTGCCCGCTTGAATTATACGAATGCATATTAAATATATTTATGAAATTGTTTTCAGTTTTAAATAGAATTGGTAAGAAAATATAAGCCTAAATGATCATAATAATCTGAAAAAAAAATAATAAGTAGAGAAAATTCTTATTATTAGAAAAAATATCTAACTAATTTAAATGAACAAAAATAATAAGTAAACGTAACCAAAGTAAAATATTAATAAAAAAAAACTAAACAAAACCAGCTACATTATCAATATTATCTAAGTAAAATAAATATTTAAAGTATTAAAATTAAATGTGTTGTGCTATGTTTTTGCAAGTGCATGTGGTTATTTACATAATACTCAAATACAATAATTTTTTTTGTCTCTGTCTGTCTGTCTTTCTATTTCCCCGAGCTAATATCCAGAACAACTGAACTGATTTTTATTGGACTTTCAGTGATTGATTTTACTGATTTCCCGGGAAAAATCTTTTTACACGTTTTCCTTGCGCGTGTACATAGATACTATATGAAATATCTAAACTCCTTTCTATATTAAAGTCGGTAATTTTTGCGAACAATATCAAATAAAATACCAAAAAACTAAAACTACGATTTATTAAATGTATAGTAACGGTATAGATAACCTAACTAAGTAACTGACCATTCTTTCCATAATACTTAAATAATATTATGCCGATGGCGTGCAGGACGAAACTTACATCACACCAAGAAATTAATAAAAATCTAATTAATCTACTACTCGAATAAGCAAAGAACCAAAGAAAAATATAAATTAATAATAAACAGAAAATAACGACAAAAATTAACAGTGGATCAAAAATGTATAAAAATTTACAAAATCGTCAACGTCGTCTGCCCGGTCGGGTCGGTCATACCGTGCGATTCGTAGGCTAACTCATTTTGAAACAGTGATATCTCCTTCAGTACTTATTAGAATGACGTACTTATAATTTTAATCTAGGTGAAATGCTAAAGGTGACTATTAATTATATTTATTTTGATAAGATTGAATACGAAATTGTAGAAAATACATTAACAATAATCCAACAAAAGTAATTAAATATATTAAAATGGTTACTGTGGCTCAACCTTCAGAGATAAACATACATCATCGTGGACTTTTTAATAGATTTTTTAAAAGACAATATTTTTGTAAAACATTCAGGAAGCTCATTTTTGGCGACCTTTTCTTAAAACGACATAATTCCTTGTTGCCTAGCAACGGTTGCTTAGCAGCATTTGTTATTAATATGGCAAAATAAATTACTTGTCAAATTGAAACGTATTTTAATATCTTAATATATATCGAGAATATTACAAATATGAGAAAAAAAAGTAACCTATGTTCATCTGAAGACCCACAAGTATATGTCTATTTGTATATGAGTATTTTATCACAATTGAATTAGCGGTTTGACCCTGATTGCGTAAAAGACAGACAGACAGAAGAGATAATAATTCATTTCCTCGAGAAGGAATTCAAAGAAGGAACCCACAACCGTCATGTTTACAGTCACTCGTTTGTGCCACTGCGCACGTCGGCCTCTACAATCTCCACACGTGTATAACAAAAGATCACTGTACTCCCCAAAGGGCACAAATGATCAACTCACCAAAAACACCCGCTATCTTAATACATGAAGTGGCTGGAAACAGTCCATCCCTTCCCTTCCTGCCCCCCATGCATGGGGACTCCAGCATATTGAGGGAATGGTTGTTGTGGAAGGGGTCATCACAAGGAGGGAAACGGCCATTCATTGATACGCATTTGAAGCAGTCTATGCTGTGTGCTGGAAAAGTAGTGGGTTCGATTAATAAATATATGTATTGGAATTATTGAAGTGTTAGAAATCGTAAGCGATTTACGTTTTTTAAAAAACAAAATAAAAACACATATTGTCTATATGTTTCTAAATTATTTCGAAAGAGATTCTACGTAATTGCAATAAGTGACATGTATCACCCAATAACAATACTTCACACGAGTTTCCTCCTAACAAGTGACGTGAGTAAGTAATTAATTTCCTCGCTTCAGTAACAAGGCAAAGCGCGGCGTTGGGTTCCACCACTCAAAACATAAATCTGGGAGTTTCGGTAGGAAACGGAGTGTCTTAACACGAGGTCCTCTCTACTTACTCTGCTAAAAAACAATCATCAGTTTCTACATTTTCCCCTCTTCAAGTGTAAATAATTTTAAGTACTCACCCATGGACAAACATGATAAGAAAACTATTGTAGAAATGAAAATAGTTTTGTTTGTAGGCAGGTCCATATCGTTATTCTGAAAAATAAAAATAATAAATATATTACTTTTGTATATTTATTATTGTTCTAGTGTTAAAACACTCTGTTCCCATTAAGATCTCTACTTCCGTTCTCTACTTTCCACCAAAGTCTAGAGATATTGCGTGTTGAGTGGCGGATCTATAAACTTATAAACGCTTTGACTCGTTACTAGTGCGAATATATGAAAGTATTAAATATTTCATTTCCTTGAGTGGAAATCGAGCCCACATGTCGCACTTACAATCGCATACCATGGCCATGGCTTGGCTGACTTCAATTGTATTTTTCATAATATTTGAATTTTGCTCCTAATAAACCAATAGAGACCTTGTTCGGGACTATATTAAGAATAATCATTAAAATCCGCATCTGAAAGAATGTTTTATGTAAGTTAGTTATTTTGAATTAACCGGCCTGAAATTAAATTTAAGACAGTGCCACATCAGCACATTGTCGCACTGTATATACAACAGTTGTGGGTTCGATTTCCATTCGAGAAATGTTTTTCTTATCATGTCTATTATTCAACACGCAATATTTCGAATTAGATTCCGTCTTCCTAATACCCTGCTATATATGGGATACAGAGTAAAATGATAACAAATACCTAATCGGTGTTGTAAAACAAACGCTGTGTTGAGCTCTAGAATATCTTACGAGGAGTTCCGCAAATATTAAAAATGTTATTAGCAAGATAAGAGCTTAAGTTGCTATTATAGTAGAGTTTTATAAATAAAAAAAATAAACAACATATGGTGCAGGCCGCGTGGTTTATCATGACCGTGGGAATATTGTAACGAATTTGCAAAACAATGTAAGAAAATACATATTTGGTTATAAAAAATATCGGTCATATGCGAGTCGGTTTAGATCCCTGAGGCAACCGTACCAATTTTATAATGGTAGTCCAACGGGATCGTGACTCATAAAAATTGACAATTTGAGTGGTAATCGAACTCAGAATAATACCGTTTAAAGTCAGATGGCCCTTAAAACTACGATTTTTTAACGGAATTCAAAAATGAGGAGTCAATAAATAATAATTAATTTTAAATAGTAAATATATATTTATAATTTTTATAACTTCATTCTGTATATAGGGCAGGCGGGTGAAAATATTAAATATTTCATTTCGTACACACACAGTTGTGCGTGCCTTACTCCTGCGCCTGCGAGTTCCATCACTCATTTCATCACACAATACGCAATGTTTCCAGAATTCGGCGGAAAATAAGAGTACGGAAGTGTCTATGGGGGTGGAGTGTCTTAACACTAGGTTCCCAGGTTTCCTCTGTCTACACTATGCTCGCTCTGTGTGCTATGTGTGGAATACTACGTGAATTAAAAATAAATAGATTCGTCATTCTAAATCATTACTATATAAAATGAAAATACAAGTTTTTATTAAAAGTCTCTCTTATAAAGTGAAAATTATTTACAATTACAACAGATGCATGCTGATAGACAAACATAAGCAATACGGCGAAGTTGATTAACGCCACTCTTGACGCAGAACAGACTACGCCCACGTTTGTTATACAAAATTAGTTGTAGCCCGCAAGTCTATAAACATTTTTTTAGCTTCTCGCTGTCTATCCTGCAATGTCGCGGACATTGCAGGATAGACAGAGGGAACCTGGATACCTGATGTTAAGACACTCTGTTCCCATTGAGACACTTCCATTCCTCAGTTTTCGCCGAATTTGGGAGGCATCTCGTGTAAAGTTGCGCAACTCAATGCCTCGTTACAACAGCGAGGAAATTAAAATATGAAATATATAATTCCCTCGAGTGGCAATCGAACATACAAGCTGTCGCGTTTACGGTCGCACGCTTGTACCCCTGCGCTACGACTGGACTCTCTAAAACTAAAATCATAAAATCACGTAATAACGTGATTTTAACGGGAACTATTCCGTTCCCGTTGGAATTACGGGAAATTCTGTCTTAGTGTTCCCTTACGCTTACAAGGGAACCATGATGAACCATGTTAAATTACAGCGTTTTACGCCGCGTATTTTTTCTATGCGTTATCTGTCACTTACTAAATAACGAAAGAGATTCATTCACAAAATTTAAGTTAAATGTTATTAGCGTTCATTATTATTGTAATTAGTAGTAGTAGTAGTAATAGTGGTAGTAGTAGTAGTGGTAGTAGCAGTAGTGATATTGTGGTAGATATTTCCCGCATCCATCTTTTTCGCTTTACGCTGTACTCCGCCTGGAGCAGGGTAAAACCGAGGGAACCGAGCTAAGACATTTAGTTTTTTACTTTCCGTGCAAACTTTCCTGATATTGAGTGTTAATGACCGAAACAGGGGAAATGAAAATAATTAATTAAGCCTAAAAAATAAAAATTCCTTTATATAAAAAGAAAAAAATCAAACAAAATTTAAAAGTTTTTTTCGAAAATATCTCTAAATACGACAATGATTATTTTCTAAACTTCTGGAATCATATAAGAATACTTTTAGAAAAATCAGCGACGCCTTTTTTCATATAAGTACGTAATTACGTCTAATAATGTCATTTATAAATAAAAGTAAATATATATTGTTTTGGCTAATTGATATGTCTTTTAGGAGCTTATATATATTTTTTTAATTCATAAAGTTATTTTCCAACAATTACAAAGTCTACAATAAACAGATCTACCTTTATCAAATAAGAAAATGCAGAATGGAAATTTATTTTAAAAAAACTAAAACGATTAGTTAAAAAAATTAAATAAAAGAAATTAACATTTAATAGATTTTCTTTTCATTTAAAAATTAAAACTCGTACAACAAAATTATATATATGGTAAGTAAAAGAATAAATACTACATTTCTCTATTTTACCAGGTAAAATAAAAAATAAATTAAATAAATACAATATAATTATCATTCAACAAAACTGAATTATCGACATCAAAGGGACGTATAAATAGAATAATAGCTTACCGTGCAGGTGAGAATTAATCAATAACCGCTTTTCCGTAATGGCGAATAACTTTTTACATTTATATAATAATAAAATATTATTGTATACTAATAATACAATAGTTTTTATGTGATTTAAGTTAATAACTACTAACGTGTGGCGTTCATTAAAAATATTGACTAAAAGTAGAACCTCGGTTGTTGCTGAAAGATTTTCCGTAGTGTTGCCAGTGTTTAGATTTTTCAGTAGCACGATTTTAGGGTAATTAAATGTAGTTTTTACTTTTTGGGCGTGTGTAAACATTCAAAATTTGAAATAATGGTGTTCTCGACTCGAGGAAATGAAATACTTATTTAAATTTATATTACTATTTCTTCGCTCTGGTGTCGGAGCAAAGATCGATCGCCACGCCTCCAAAATTCCTTCTGCCTACCCTGATGTGTGCGGGGCACAGCGTGAAGCTGATTTGATAAATCTTTATACTTATAACCAGATAGTTACACAAAGTATATTGTTCAGTTTCATCGATATATAAATATGTATTCATGATTTTTTCTTAATTTTTGTTTATTTTTCAATATCATATGTATATCTAGTAATATACCTTTTATTTATTCTTAATAAGTTATGGTCTATATAAAAATCTCACCAATAAATAATACATTCTTAAATATCATTCAAATATTTCGTAATTTATTTATAAAGTACATAATGTATTATAAGAATGTATGTGTTGTATTGTAATGTATTGTGCTACATTTAAAAAAAAACTACTAAGTAGTATTCGAGAATAAAAACATTAGACAATCATGCAAAAGTAATTAAATTTAAGGCCGTCGGTGAAGTGGCCAAAGCTTGTAAATTGTAAACGCGACGATTGTGGATTCGATTCCCACTGAAAGAAATGAAATATTTAAAATTTTAAGGTAAAGCGCTGCGTTGAGCTCCGCAACTCAATGGTTATGCCTACAAAATTCGGCGGAAAGTGGGGAACGGAAGTGTTTTGAAGTAAACCAAATGCCAAAATGTAATTGTTTTATTGTATTTATATTATGATAAAAAGTATAAATGTTCTAAGTGAACTAAATTCAGAAATCAAAAATTTAAATTGAAGCCATTGTGGCGCAGTGGAATAATGTGTGATTGTAATGAATTAATATTAAATAATAATAATAAAAATTATAATAATATTAATAATAATTATTAAATAATGTTAATTGTTATTAATAATCAGCTTCACGCTGTATCCCGTACATAGCAGGGTAGGCAGAGAGAAGCTAGTATTAAGACACTCTGTTCCCCACTTTCCGCCAAGTTCTGGAGGCATTGCGTGTTGAGTGGCGGAGCTCAACGCCGCGCTTTGCCTCGGCACCAGAGCGAAGAAATGAAAATATAAATGTAAATAAATATTTCTTTTCCTCGAGTGGGGATTGAACCCACAACCAGTCGATTTTACAGTCACACTTTGTGCCCCTGCACCACTATTAATAATGTTATTTAATAATTATTTTTTAATATTTTCATTCCTTCTCTCTTGTAACAAAGCAAAGCATGACATTGAGTTCTGCCTACTCAACATGTAATATTTTGAAAATTTTTCAGAAAATGAAAAATGTGGTGTCTTGTTGCCAGGTTTCCTCCTATCTCCCGCCCTCTCCTTCTTTTTTTATACAGTGTTAATCAAAAAATATTAAAAACACTTTTCACACCTCAATCAGTTAATAGGTTTAACGTAAATACAGATAAAAACATAATTCATATTAAAACAAAACCAATATAAAAGAAATTGATTTATTTTAAACTAATATCACTTGTTGCTTTTTAAAGCAACACACTCATATTTACAAAGATTAATAATCAATTTGTAATCTGTACATTCCAAAATATTGTAAGGTTTATACAATTTAAAAACATCATCTTTTTTCATATTATTATTATGTACATATATATTATTAAGAATAATAAAATATTTTTCATTATTTACATCGGAAACTTTAATTAAATGGCAGCCATATTTAATACTAACTTTTTTAATTATAAAAATTAGAAAGTCCTCACTTGGTAATATAAAACTTGAGTTTGCAGCTAAAAATCTTTCATGAAGCCATAAAGATGTATTTGCATTTTGTTTTTTCTTAAGAGCATTTAGTCGAAATGCCAACCCATCCTTTTTATACTTAACCTTTTTGCTTATTTCTGACTCATTTTCATAAGTTAAGCTATTTGAAGAATATTTACTCTCTGATTTAAATATTGGTTCAAGTTCTGGTTGGGAATTGATAATTTCAATGTCTTCAATACTTTTTGAACTATTTCTTTCGTTTTCTGTTTCACATTCACTTATAGATACACTTTGAGATGTATTTGAATTGAAGTGACAATCAAAATATGATTTAACTTTTTCTATCAATGGTAAATTTGATTTTAATGAAGGAGAATTATCTTTAATATTATCTAAACTACTAAACCTATTATCAGTATTTTTTATATTTCTTAATAAATTATTTGATGAATTTTGAATTTGTCTTGTGTCTTTACTTATCATAAATATTGATTTTTGGCTTATGGTTAATATAGGTGATTTACTCCGTTCCTCACATGTTATCTTTTCCACTTCATTTTTGGGATTAAATAGCTTTTTTTTTACTTTAGGTGATTTTATTGATGAAATATGCCTAAACGACAGAACAGGGCTATCCAATTTTTCTTTATAGTTCGTCTTGCTTAAAATAATTGGTGATTTATTTTCTGTTCTGTTTGTTATATATGGTATAAAATGTCTCTGACTGTTTGTTAAAAGTGGTGATTTACAACTTATCTTAGGAGACTTCTTTCTAGAAGATCCTGGGGATAATTTAATTATGCTTTTGTTTTTTTGCTCTGATTCTATGAAGGTTATATCCAGTTGTGAAATATTTTTGGAAAGTTTACTTTTATTTACCACTCGTTTTCTTTTCTTATGGCATATATGTTTAGATATTTTAGGGCATTCGATGATACAGTTCTCGTAGTCACTAGAATCGCTACTCCAAATTATTTCTTCTGAATCTTCTTGAGAATTTAATAAATCAAATTTTGATATGAAACTGTTTTCTAAATGATTCTTCATTTTTCATTAAATATTTTGTAGTTTGTTTGTTTATTGTTGATTTAAATCACTCGTTAAGATTTGTAAAAGTGATACAATTATTAATACTTTGAAGTTTGAATAAAAATAAAATATTAAACATTATAGTATGAAAACTGGAAAGTACTCTGTGTGAATAAATAGCACAATTTAAAATAACAAAATTTCAAAATTGAAATATGGCTTTTCTCCTTTACACAGATTAAAAATATATGTTTTCCTTTTTACGTTATAGTGTTTTGACTCTGATTTCAGAATTTTTTACAATTAATACCGGTAATTGAGGCAAATCGTGGCGTAAGGACACAAGTGTATGACTGTAAACGCGACTGGTTGTGGGTTTGATCTCCATTCTCCAATTTAGGAAATGAAACGTCTGTCTCGCACACGGCATTGTAGGCCTCTGCTATGTGCGGGATACGACAAAGAGATACTTGAAGCTGATTTAATTTATTTTTTTATATAATACCGGTAATCCATATACCGGCAATTTGTGTTTTTTCAAGTTGTCACAAAGTTGAACAATGTACAATTAATATAATAATACAAATAATTCAAAATTATTTAAAATTTATATTATTGTAGGAGGAGATATTAGAACGAAAGCATACTATTGTTAATTAATGTTACTTTTCAATATGCTAGTTAATATTATAAAATTATTTTACAATTTATTTTAATTCAGGAGGTAATTATCTACAGATACAATGGGTTAGATTAAACGATTTACGTGAAGTGAGATAGCTCTATATTATTTATCAATAGGTTATTGAACAATAAAACGTATTTTTCATAAATATGTAACAAACACACCGGCCATAAACATATTTACAATATAAATTTATATCAAATGGCAATACTGCTATAACCTATAAATAACAAATCTTAACAGTTGGCACAATTGACACCATTCGCTGTGTTATTCAACTAACTTCACACCGGTCCAATGTGCCCAAAACAAATATACTGAGTGCATGCTGTATTACGTATATAAATAAAACAAAAATAACGTCCTAAAATATAAACTACCTACCATCGTTTATGATACGCAGTCATTAGGTCACAATCCTAGTGGAATCCTAGTAGATTCACATTAGGATATTTATAATAAAACTTATTTCAAGCCGGTTCTAGCCATGGAGGTTGATCGCGTCGTTTCAGATACAGAAAACGTGGCGGAGCTTGATGTTAAGAAAGAACAGGGTGCCGGTGACGCTACTACATCCAGCGAGAAATTACGTCGTAAGAATAAAAAATTTAATCGCAGCAACAGCAAGGAAGGAGCTGTAGCAACCACTACGCCGCTGCCTAAATATCGGAGCTGGAAAAACAGTCGCCGCCCTCGAAATGGGCACGGACGGGGCTTACCTAAGAAAGGTAATTATTTTATTATTAAATAAACAACTAATGAAACCTTAAACCGGCGTTAGAATTTTCTGGAAAGCCATTTATACTATACACCTATTATATTTACATAATATTTGTTTACTAACTTCTACCTTAAACCAAGGTCAAGTGAAAGAGTAAATTTGCGCAGTTACTATAGTATACGTTTATATTAGTCTACATCTAATATTATTATTCAGTTTATTAAAACTGTGCCGTCGAGTTCGTTGACTCGTTATGCAACTAGTAAACAACTTTTACAAGGCTATTTTCAACTTACCCGAGATAATGTAATGGGAATAATAATTAAACTTCAATCATTTAAATAAAATGATCAAAATGAATCCGCTAAATGCGTATTTAATGTTATAATTTAAATAATAAATTAGATAAAAACGTTTGTTTTGATCAAATGGCGCGTCGTTTCAAGGTCAAGGCTATTATTGTTTTGCCACCGCCTTTTCGATGTGGATGTGTTGCAAAAATATAATGCCAGTGATTTTTTAAAATTAGTTTTTAATTATGGTAATTTTAAATTTATATCTTTATTTATATTAGATTATTTAGTGAGGAAGAGTAAAATTAGATAAAAAAGTAAATTAAAAAAAAAGTTATCTGTCTCCAGCTTATTTAAATAAATGTTATTTTTATTAAATTATAAATTATTCCATTAAGTTAATAAATAGATAACTCTTATATCGAATTATAATGATAAAAATATGTTTACATTTATATAAATAATGCATAAATATATTTTTTATGTGCAGTGTTAAGTTTTGCCATTCAACATGCAATATTCAGAATTTGGGTAGATAGTGGAGACCATAGTGTCTTAACATTTGTTTTTGACAGAAAGAAATAAAGCATGAAGCTAAAAATAATTACATTTAAAAATAACTAACACATCATGTCTATATGTTAAGGCTTTTGTAACTAAATTTTATGTCATTTTAAATATATTTTTAATATACAGTCAAAGCTGTTCATTCACAGTTTCTGCATTTGCAGTTTTTCTATTTATAGATTAAAACATTGCTACCTTTTTTACTGTATTCATGGGCAATCACTTCTTAATTCTCAGACATAGTTTATACCAGTAAAAAGATTTGACTTTTTTAAGTACTCATTAAGATCTTTTACATTAAGCAATCTTTCAAAATCATATCAACCCACATTGATTTGTGATCCTGATATAAATAGTATGCAATGCTGAAACAATTTAGACAACAAAATGGAGTGTTAATATAAAAAATCATTAGAAGAAATGAAGCCATTCACATTGAAATCATGTTGGGAATAACTTTAACATGATCTGGTTGTCGGAAATTATATAGATTCTAACAAAATATTGACCATAAAACCCAAGGTTGAAAATAAAATAGAATGAGATAGCTTTGAAAAATTTACTTTAATCTTGGAAAAGAAAAGATTTAACTGAAATCATCTTAAGGGAATCGTAAAATTTACAGTCCATTGATGTTATTTCTTAACACAGCTGAATATCACTCAGAGTTCAAAGACCTTTTAAAAGTGGCACAACATGAAAAAGTTACATGTTTCTTTAAACATTTGATTAAGCCAAGTAAAAGGTAACTAATCAAATTAAATCAGCTTCACACTGTATCCCACACACAGCATGGTAAGCAGAAGGAACCTAGTGTTAGACACTCCATTCCCTACTTTCCACCAAGTTCTGGAGGTCTTTGTTTGTTGAGTGGCGGAACTCAATGGCTCGCTTTGCCCCGATACCAGAGCAAAGAAATGAAAATATAAATGTAAATAAATATTTCATTTCCTCAATTGGGGAACGAACCCACAACCAGTCGTTTTTACTGTAGCTCTTTGTGCCCCTGCGCCACGACTGGTCTCAACAAATAATAACACATTTAATAATTAGTAACAAATAGTATTAACAATGAAAGAGCCATTGAATTCTGAATCCTGATCTTCCTGATCTTGAATCCTATACAATATACCATTCCACAGTTAACATTGAAATTTATTTTCTCAACGTTGATTGAATGTATCTTTATGAAATTTAAACTGAACATCCATTACCATGTTTTATGTGCCTACATATTTTTAGAATTTTTGGAATATGATATATTGTAAACCTTTTTGACGTTGCTTTTAAATAGAGGCCTGTCGTGGCTCAGGGGCACAAGCGTGCGACTGTAAACACAACAAGTCGTGGGTTCTGTTCCCATTTTATAAAAATAAATAAAATTTCCCCACTCAGATAACGAGGCTAAGCGCGGCGTTAAGTTCCACCACTCAATGCAATGAATTTGGCGGAAGGTGAGGAACGGAAATGTCTTAACAGTAAATAATACACTAGCTATACGTTCGTGTATTAGTAATCTCATCAAAATATATAACGAAAAACACACACACACAGACAACGCGGACAAAGTCGCAAGCAAAAGGTAGTTCAAATATATAACCAAACAACATCTAAATACAAAAAATACAGTTATATGAATAAATAAATAGAATATTGGTGTTTATCACACTTTTTTTAAATCCAAGGCCGCGTAGATAACAATGATGTATTATTTTCTTGTTTTTGTTTTCTTTTTGTATTTTTAGAAGGTTTTGTTACAAAAATAAGAAAAAGATATAATAGACAAGTAATCAAATATTGAGGCCGTCGTGTCACAGTATCCGACGCGGGCAATGGAACGCAATGGTTGTGGGTTCGATTCCCACTTGGGGAACTCGAATTAGAATGAATATAATGTATGAAATTATTTTCATTTATTCACTGTGCCAGACAATGAGTGTTGTTGTTGCGTTGATTTCCGCCATTCAATATACTATGTCTCGAAAATTAATCGGAAAGTATCGAACGGACTGTTTTAACACGAGGTTCACTCTGTCTGTCCTGTTGTCCATATGAAAAACATTTTATATTTTTACGACATAGACATTAACTATGAAAAGCCTCCAATCTCAGGGAATTTAACGCGGTACTTAATGTTGTAAGAGAGCAAGAAACAAAAAATGTATAAGGTTACGCTTAGCAATGCTACTTGAGAAATACCGCAGGTGTGTTTTGTTATTGTGATAACAGCTCAGTCTCAATGATAAGAGCATGCGATAGTGTTATCAATTGTGTATATAGAGGTTAGAATGGAATTATCGAATTGGTTCAATTATTTTTAACTTTTTTTAAGCTTCTCATTGTATTACGCTTGATAAAGCAAGTAGGCATAAGGAACCTAATTTTGAGCCATTCTTTTCCACTTTTCGGCTAATTTTCGAAATAGAGCGAGGAAATGATAATTTATTCCCTCGAGAGGGAATCGAACCCACAACCGTCGCGTTTGCAGTCTGCGCTGCGATAAAAAGGAGTTAAATTACAAGTTAAATAATAAAACTGTGACCTAATTTCTATAAAACAACATATAGACAAATAAAAGTATTTTTAAACATACGTATAGCTTCACCCGGCGTTAAGACAATAGTTTCGAAAGATGAGGATTACTATTTGACATTTTGCCAAATGAGGTCGACGTCGCGGGTTCAATTTAGTTTGTAGAGATTTGGCGTAAATGTTGATTTTTTAACGTTTTTATAAACAATCTATAGTAGGTGATTGCAAGGTCCTTTTGGTGTATGGGCACAAGCGAGCTGTAAATGCGACGGTTGTGAGTTCGATTCCCACTCGGGGGAATGAAATATCTAATATTTTCAATTTCTCGTTCTAGTAAGGCAAAACGCGGCGTTAAGTTTGCCACTCAACATGCAATGCCCTCAGAATTGGGAGGAAAGTGAATGGTGGCGAACTGACTACGCACTAATATTAGAAACTACTGCACTGGTTCACATTGAAAATATGTTTTTGTGTCTTATCCTCCTCTATCCTCTTTGTATCTATCCTCCATTTATGTAGGGAAGTATGTGTATGTATGCATCACGACAGACTGAAACTGATATACTTATATATGTACAGCACGCCCGATGCGTTGTGGCCGCGTTGGAGTTAGGTTCTCTGAATTTTTCCCATTGTTTGCTAGGGGAGAAAATAATGAAATGTAAGGAAAATCTTAAAATGAAATTGCGCAGCCACTTATAGCTGGCTTCAGGGTGGCCACGACACGACGGCCGCACTGTATCTATACACTTACGAAGAAATATTTACATAATGTCTATTGGCAGACCGCGTGTCTACATCATATTTAAAGGCGTATTATAATATATAATATAACTTGTCAATATTATTTTAAGTATAAATCTATATCTATATAATAATATCTTTTAAAACCATCGTGGCTCAGTGGGGCAGCGTCTATCTTTAAACGTGATGTTTGTGGATTCTAAACCCGCTCGAGGGTAATGAAACTGGAAAACGAAGCATCTTAACATTTTGTCTATATTTGTGAAAATAACCTCCTGTTTTAATGTATCAGAGAGGGGAAATGCTTTTTTTACATCACGCTACAGCGGAATACTTTCCGCATATAGGAGAGTAGGTAGAGTGAACCTAGGATTAAGACACACTTTTCGCTTTCCGCCCACACTGACAGCGTGTTGAGTGGCACTCAATGCCGTTTTTTGTTTGTCTTCTTAACCGAGCGAGCAAATGAAAATAATTCATTCTTACGAGTGGGAATCGAACCCACAGCCATCGCAATTATCACCAAACGATATTCAACTGCGCCTTATAAAACTTATTCATATTTTTATCATTCAACATTACAATGTTAAATTGAATGTTAGTTTTGTTTAATTTATTATTGTGTTTTATTTGTTTGCGCAAAGCAACTGATAAGCCACGTATTGACTGAGTCAGTGTGATAACACCGTCTATAGACGGTATTTGTTTCGCTGATAAGAAATTTAAAAATAATATAACTTCATGCTGTATCCCGCAGCTAGTAGGATAGGCAGAGGGAGCCTCGGTCGCCATTAAGACACTCCGTTCTCCACTTTCCGCCCAATTCTGGCGACATTTAGTGTAGGGTGGCGGAACTCAACGCCGCGGAGACGATTTTAGCTTTTAAATACCGTCCATGAGGCGCGGATTCGAAACCTGCTACATTTAAGTGAATATATAAAGCGTTCTCTCAATATTTCATTTAGTCATTCTTTAATAAAATATTTTTTATCGCAAGAAAATAATGTTTTATACTAAGTAAGCCTTCAGTTTTTATCACCTCAACAAAGTACTCGCTGTTTTAGAACATTATTTTATTTGTTTACTACGTTGTTATGGCACGGTTCGTAAGCGTTTGGCTCATTGTAGTCATTTTTTATATTTATTAATTCCTATGTTAACACTTTAATGTATTTTTATATAGCTTCATGGTGTATCTCGCATATAACAGTGTAGTATAAGCAGAAGGAAAATAGTATTAACACACTCTGTTCCATATTTTCTGTCGAATTTTCGCACATTGCATTTTGAGTGGCGGAATTCAACGCCGCGCTTTGTCATGTTACTAGAGGGATGAAATGAATATATTAAGTAATTAATTGCGCCGAGTTGGAATCGTACCCCCAATTATACGCTGTGCCACTGCGCCATGGTGGACTCCTACCCCAATCTTTCACCGTTAGGTATTAAAAGTAAGTATATACTATATGAGGCCAGTCGTGGCGCAGGGCCACAAAGTGTGACTGTGAAACTGACTGGTTGTGGGTTCGATCCCCACTCGAGGAGATGAAATATTTACTTAAATTTATATTTCCATTTCTTTGCTCTGGTGTCGAGGACAAGCGCGGCGTTGAGTTCTGTCACTCAACACGCAATGCCTCCAGATTTGGCAGAAAGTGGGGAACGGAGCGTCTTAACACTAGGTTCCCTCTGCCTACCCTGCAGTGTGCGGGATACAGCGTGAAGCTGAATTATTTTGATTTATTTTTAAGTAGATATATACTTAAATAGTAAACCGGTGAAGTATGAATCGAACTCGCCCACCAAAGATTTCGTAACAAATTGATGATGGTTACCTCAAAGCACGGCATTTAAAAGCTGACAAACTTAAGTTTTGCGGACGTATACACATATTTTGTATGGAAAATAAATACAAATATTATTTTGTAAAAAATTGTGACTTGTTTCTGTGTTTCATTTTTTTCCCTTTATTAGTACTGTTAGTTCTCACCTTTCACCAAATTTCATAATTGTAGGTCAACGAGAAAAGCCCTATATGTTTTGAATACGCGGTAAATTTCTTACAACATTAGACTAAAATCAAACATACATAAACGTTCCTGTCTTTTGATTGCGTTGCGTTTAAATTTCTTTTATTTCTATATTCCAAGTTACCGTACCTGCATATTTTACATTTTCAGCTCGATACCTCCACGTGATATTTAAAACACAGACAGACAGACAGACGGACAACGAAGTGATCCTGTAAGTGTTTCGTTTTTCTTCTATAGCATAGAAGAAAAAATTAAACGCTCACAGGAACCCTAATAATTATTTGACTTTGACGTTGACTTTAGGGTAACTAATAAGAACTTTTTTGTATTCTCTAAAATTTAATCAAGCAGGATTCAACCTAAATTATAACTGAATAACTACACTAAGCCATTTAATTTCTGTCTGTACTCAATGACCTATAGTTGATATATTTATACACCCTCTGGCGTAATTGGCACTTATCAGCTTAATGTCACGTTAGGGTGGTCGCCCCTTCAACTTACCCTTTCGTCACTTAAAGGGTCAAGTGATTTATGTGACGATCTACCCTTATGCCATAATATGCATATTAAAAAAACGAATAAAGCACGATTTTTTTTGTAAAAATCTTAAGTAAATATAAAACCAGCCAACAAATATACAAGAAGTTAAATCAGTAATAAATAAATTGTTGGTGTTAAATAAGACTGCTGAAAGTTTCAAGGCACTGATCTCGTATACATTTTGTAAACATTAAAGTTACTTATTTAGAAAACGTATAAAAATTTTAAAATAGCGGGATTTGAACTGACACCTCTTGGAAACCGTGGGTTTTATAAATATTTTTCTTCCTAAGATTGGGATAAAGTTCTTAAATTTTAGAGGTCCGTATCTAAAAAGAAAAAACGAAACTCGTATAGGATTAGTGTATTTTTGTTCGTCTGGCAAGACCATTTTTCGCAAGCTATTATTAATTTTAAATACCAGAACCACAGTCCCTTATGCGTTGAGTTCCGCTCTTAAAGTTTTTAATTTTTCATCATTCATGTCTGTCGAACCTTTGTGTGGCATTCTAGTGGTTTTTCTTTTTAAATTATAGAATTTTTTATTTACTTCACTGTCATTCTTAAGACATGTATGTGGTTTTGTTTTTTACAAGTTTCGAAATAATAAAAAGAAGGAATGACTAAGCAAAAAAATATTATATCAACAGACCAAATTCTACGAAATTCTTGTTAAACTACGTTAAATGCTTATTTTTTCCCAGGTGGAGCTGGCGGCAAGGGTGTCTGGGGTGTCCCCGGATCGGAACTACTCGAGGAGTACGTGGAGGATGCCAACGATCCCAACTACGACTCTGAAGCTGTTACCAACGGCGATGTTGAGTTCAAGCAAGTGATCGTCGAGACTGATCCTGAGGAGGTTGTGGTAAGTATTAAGAAAAAACAGTATCTTTGGTTTTTTCTTTTTCAGTCAGAAAGTAATGTTAGGACATCCTGTTCTCATAGCTAATGTTTCAAATTATGAGCTGCTTTACAGCTACAAAAAACTGAAAAATGTGGTCGTCGAAGCCTACCTTGAAGAGATAGCTTTACTTTTTGAGGCCAGCTTTTTGTGGCGCAGCGTGCGACTGTAAAAGCGACAAGTTGTGGGTTCGATTACCACTTGAGGTAGTAAAATATTTTATATTTTCATTTAATGTAACGAGGCAAAGCGCGGCGTTGAGTTCCGCCACTCAACAGCAAAAGTGAGGAATACAGCGTGAAATATAAAAGAAGCTCTTTATTTCTAACAGGGTAGTCAGAGAGAACGGAGAGCACCAAACACGACTGACTTTTTTATTATTTCGGGTATACATATAATATTACGATTACGGAGGTTACGGAGCCGTAAAATTCCTGATTTTATTGATATGTCGGTAATTTCTTCGCTCATACCTCACAAGAACGCTTTGTACATACAAATGGTGTATGTATATTATATTTAACTGACCTACGATACTTATGTAAGTCGCTGGCGAAACGCCAATTTTTACGTTATTAACGTATATAACATGTCTTTGTTTTTGCTTATTTCAATTTAAAGTGGTATGTTATTACTATATTCTTTTTTTTTTGCTTATATATTGTTTATTTTCTGCAACAATGATGTAATAACTTTTTTTTTATTTATTTTTTTAAGTTAAATATGTAATACGGAAAGGCTATTTAGTAACTTTAAATTGGATCTCCTACAATATTTAAAAAAAAATGTAAATACGTAGCGATGTAGGGTTATAAGGAAGCTTTATCCCTTTTTAAGATAACGAGCTGATTAATGCCAATCAATGACAATTAAGTAAATTGAATCTATACTTCTACAATCTAGACTAATATTATAAAGCTGTTCTCTAGCTTAGTTTAATTGAACGCGCTAATCTCAGCAACTACTAGTTCGAATTGAAAAATTAATTTTGATACATTTACAATGTAGCCAATAAACTACCAACACCGTATGGCCATGTACTATGTATACAGTGCGATGCGCAAGCGCACGTCGCGCATAATCAACTCAACGCAACGGGTCAATGACTATTGTACGAGCGACAATACGTTTGTGTTTCATGTTAGGTAAATGGGGATTGACACACAAAATACATACGTGTATTGTTTTATACATTTGGTGTATGAAGTACTTTTTTTTGTTTTATTTCAATTTCTCTGACATATAGAAATTTATTTAAAAAAAACCGACAACGACTTTAGTAATATATTAAGTTACTAATATATACGCTTTCCTACACCAATTGATACAAGTGCTGTAGAATGTGCTAGGTGCTATAAACTAGAATAGTTTACTAGTAACCTCTGAAGAGTTCCCATATTCATGTACTGGCCCCAGCAATACATCAGCTAGTTGATACGATGTTGACGTGGCGCATTATGTGACCTAAGCCAAGCTCACATAACGCGCCACGACGGTCTCTATTTATGTATACCGTACATATATATGTACGTCTGTCCATCTGTTACAGCGTAAATCCGAACCTGTGATATTGGAATACTTCGAGCATGGGGATACTAACGCCGCGGCCGAGGATTTCTTGGAGTTTGTTACTGCCTCTAGAAGTCATTTGGTGAGTATATTCTTTTTATTTTGCTTTATTTTTTATTATTATTATTTAGGATTTACGTTAACGCATAGGTATCATATCTATGGTTTTTTTATATTAATATTACGTTTAAGTATAAATGGCGGCAGTTTGAAACTTTAGATTTAATGCTGTATTTTTGAAAAGAAACGATCGAAGACGATGAACAGACTTAAATAATTATGGTTTTGTATTCAACATTAATAGTTCGTTCACAATCATTTTCACTGTGAATTATAGTCCTTTCCCTCCAGTAGTTACCTGGGAAGGTAGAAATTCGCTGAAAGTGGACAAAGAAGTTAACACTAGGTTCCCTCTGCCATTTCTCTCTTTTGGCTTCGCTATAGTCGGGTATATGTATAATATAAGTAATTTATTTCATTTGTTTCCCAGGCATGCGAGACAATAGTAGAAGTAGCGTTAGATCACAAGCCCTCTCATTGTGAAATGGCGTCCGTCCTCATATCTGATTTATACGGGAGAATATTCTCCGCTAAGGATATAGGAATAGGTAAGAGATTCTCATCAGCCTTCCGCTGTATCCTGCATATAGTGTAGTCTAGAGTAGGGAACTTAGTGTCAAGACACTCCGTTCCCCACACATCGCTTTATTAAGAGGTATTGCGTGTTGACCGCAGGTCCTCAATGCCGCGCTTTTCTTATTACCAGAGCGAGGAAATGAAAATATTAAATTATTATTTTCCCCAGAAGTGGGAATCGATACCACTACCATCGTATTTACATTCGCACTCTGTGTCTATGGGAGGTTCTTCTCCGCTAAGGATATAGAGATAGTTATTATTATATTGTAGTAAATTGTAGCTATATATTTTTTGAGTGAAAGTGGAGCAAACAACCATTCTCACAAAATTTTACATTTATAATATTAGAAGCATATTTATTTCCCTCTTTTTCTCCAGCCTTTGAGCATCTTCTAGAAAAGTTACCGGATTTGATCCTGGACACGCCGGACGCGCCGGTCTTATTGTCTAACTTTATAGCTCGATGCGTGGCCGACGACTGTCTTCCGCCCAAGTTTGTACAGACCATGGGAAAGATGGAGCTGAATAGTCCAGCTAGGTGAGAGATGTTAAAGTTGGTCTATTTTTAGAGATATTTGTTTCTTGCCCAAAAAAAATATTTATTTGCCCAAAAAAAAATTTTTTTCCAATCCTAGTAGCTAGGCTACAAATTTTGGAAGATTTTATTATTTTTTTTGTAGGATAAGACCAAGATTTAAGTGATATCAGTAGAAGTTTTTGGCTTTTTCTTCTAAGTTCGAGACAGAATCAAGGGAAATGGATTGATTGATTTTAAAGTCCTCTTTAGTAGACAGGAAGTTCGGGCCAAGTTTGTCGTAGAATATTATTAAAGAAAAGTTAATGTAAAAAAATCTGCTAATTTAAAGGTTATTAAGAGAAAACCAGTCATGGCGCAGGGAGACTTATAGATTTCATGTTTTATTTTGTTGTTTTTTTACAGACAAGCAATAAATAGGGCTGAGACTCTTCTATCAATGAAGCAAGGGCTCGTGCGGTTGGACAACATATGGGGCGTCGGCGGCGGTATCAGGTAATATAAAAAAAGAATATCTTTTTATTATCTATTATATAAAAAGTTAGTGTTTTTAACTATTAAGACTTACTATATTTGACTGACTTCCTGATATTAGCGAATCCAATCCAAATTAAGTTTCATTTTTCTTGACAATCAATATGAATTTTATTTTCTCGCAATGGCAGACAAAGCGCGGCGTTGAGTTCCACAACTCAACACGCAGTCTCAAAAATTCGATGGAAAGTTGAGAACGGAGTGTTTTAATAATACGCTCCCTCTGCCTATTTTGATATATGCGGGATATAGCATAAAGATTTTCTATATACAGGTGGAAGTGTCAGCGCTCCTTTTACGGGAACAGCATATAGGGTAAAATATTTTAAACCCATACCTAAAGGAATTAAGATAACTCAACAGTTTAAACGTAGGATTTTTTTTTCATTTGACGATGTTTATCCATACCTGTATTTCGTGTGACGCAGTTACAAATAGATACCAATAACGAAACACAAACTACTACAAAAATACTACTAAAGGTTAATAAACTTCGAACTTTGCCGCCAATAACTACGACTCGATTTCAGAATGAGACGTATGCGGCAGTTTCCCTTTGATAGGTTTATGTCGTTTATGTCGTGCGTGCGTCGTTCTTGACAAATGGCGTTTTATATTACAATAATAATTTTATTATTTATTTTGTTTGTAAACATCACTTTAATTTTTGGGAAAAAATATTTAAAATTGTATTAGGCTTTTTAGAGTAGTTAAAATTGTGGTTTCATTTAAAGTGGTGCTGACACTTCCAACCTTTATAAGAAATCAACATTTTTTTAATTGCTTGGAAATGCTATTACGCAGACCATTCGTGCGCAGGATAGATGCGCCCTACGAACAGACGGTACTGTGGGACAAATCAAAAGAAGATCTGATATTACAAAATCCTCTGTTCCCTACTTCGGCGAAAAGTAAGGAACGGAGTGTCTTAAAAATAGGTTTCCCCTACTTACTCCGCTATGTGCGGGATACAGCGTAAAGAAAAAAATCCAGAGGAAACCCTCTCCACCTACATAAGGCTATAGGAGGATCGCTCGTGCATACTCCGACGCCTTAGTGGAAGGCCCGCCTATTTGAGGCCACGATCCCCTTCAGGATACCGCGAGGTTTCCATAGAGCATCCACCAAGCCTCAAGTATGAGAATTCAACTGGCTCAACAACTACCACAACGAAGTAATGGAATGTGCCACCAAGTTTTATATAGATACTTCTTAAAAATAGCGGTCACCGAGTTATAAAAAAACATTACAGTTTGAGTCTTTATTAGTTATTTTCTTTCTCCCCACCAGGCCGGTGAAGTCCCTCATCAGGCAGATCCAGCTCCTCATCAAGGAATACCTGACATCAGGAGATCTGGCGGAGGCCATGCGGTGTGTCAGGGAGCTCGAGGTGCCACATTTCCATCATGAGCTGGTTTATGAGGTGATTGGGTGGTTCTTTTATTATTATCTTATATCTTCACAATGTATCTCATGCATGTAGCAGGGTAGGCAGAGGGAACTCAATGTTAAAACGTTGTGTTCCCCACTCACCGTCGAATTTTCGAGACATTGCGTTTTAATTGGTGAAATTTAACGCCGCACTATGCACCAGAACTGGGAAATAATTATAATGATTTCCAATTCATGGAATGGATGACTGTACATGGGTTGGTTGTCGGTTCAATCCCGTGAATTGGAATGTTGAATCCTGCCACTTAACACGCAATATCTTGAAATATTGTGCAGTGTGTGGGGAACGGAATGTCTTAATGCTAGATTTTCTCTCCCTAATATGCCATGCGGGATACAGCATAAAGTTAAAAAACATACAAACATTATACATAAAATCTTAATAGTCTAATTTTTGACCGAAAAATAATAAATTTCCTATATATATATACATATTTCCTTTTTTAATTTTAGGCAGTCCTCCTGGCGGTGGAAGCTATCAACTCGAGCGTGGAAGAACAGCTCTGTACCTTCCTGGCTGAGCTCCAACGTTGTGTTATAGTTTCACCCGATCAAATGGACAGGGTGAGTTTAATTTATAACTAGCAACCTACCAATTATAGCCAAATTATACGAAATATTCATATATTGTAGCCTCTTATAAGCTATATCACTGAAAAGTAACATCTGAATCTGTTCAGCACTTTTTGTGTGAAAGTGAAAAAACACCCATCCTGACAATCTTCCACATTTATAATATGCGAATTGGGTATGATACCTGATACATTCAACAAGTACAGTGGGTTACATAGAAACCACTATCGAGTTATAATGTAATATTTTTTTTATTTGAACCACTAGTTCCTGAGATTACGCATCATGAGTTTTATAAACAAACATATGTACAGATAATATATAATGGCTTAACATTGTACAGATAATATATAATGGCTTAACTAGCATCTCTTTAGATTATTTATTTAAAAAGTTTTTTCTTTTTTGTAGCTTTACACTGTATTCCGCAAACAGCAGGAATCAAATCAAAGCAGCAGGAATCCTCAGGGGTTTCCATAGAAACCCCTGGGGATAGTGTTAAGACACCCCGTTACCGATTTTCTTGCGAATTTTTGAAGCATTGAATATTGAACGACGAAACTTAACGCCGTTTTTTTGCTTCGTTACCAGAGCGAGAAAAGGAAATATTATTAAATATTTCATTACCCCGAGTTGATTGTTGGTTCGATTCTCAGTCGAGTGGATTAAATTAATCATTTAATATTTTCACTTCCGGTAACGAAACAGGTTTTGAAGAACCAAGTTCTCTCTTTGTACCCCGCTATATTCGGGATACGGGTTCATGATGAACCTAAAAAAAATAAATATTTTTTTTCCTTTCTAGGGATTTCTGCGTGTTTTTGAAGATATGTCAGATATAGTGTTAGACGTGCCCCTCGCATACATAATGTTGGATCGTTTCGTCGAAAGATGCTCTGCACGGCTTCGATTCGGCGACCACGTTATACAAAAAATGCCCACTAGGTATGTTGTGCTATTTTTTTTTCCTGCTTGGATAGACAGACAGAATCTAGAGAGAGTTGACAGAAACAGTCGGAACGGAATAGAGAAAGTGACGATATATCATCCCCCAATCATGGGTATCGAGAGACAGAATATGTGGATTTTTACTATATACTCCGCGTTTTGCCCGAGTAATAACTCATTACTCATCAGGAAAGACAAAGGCAAAGGTGAGTGGTATCGAACCCACAACCACCGCGTATACACTCACACGATTGTGACCCTGTGTCGAGATGGCGTCACTTTTGATGTCTAATCCTTTTTTTTTAATTATTCTTTTTTTCTTTACAGAGGCCGTAAACGTTTCGTCTCTGAAGGAGACGGCGGTGCGATCAAAGATCACGCACTTAAGCTCCGCGAGTAGACAACCAAGCGCCGCACTCACAGACCTATATTAAATGTTAATTGACATTAAATACATATACGCAATATGTTATTTTTTATATAGTATTGATTTTGTTGCAGAAAAACCTCGTTAATTATTTAACTTGTTAAGTTGAGAATGATTGAGTAACGTCGCAGTTTATAGAAAAAAAAGATAATTATTTGGGGAATAAAAATTCTATTTTGATTGGTGGATTGGCAAATGGAGTGATTTATCCCCCGTTATTACTTGAAATGCGTATAAGGTTGTGTAATTTAACGCCGCGTTTCGGCTTAATAGATATTTTTTTGGGGAATTTAGAAAGTCTATTTGAATATATTTTTGAACTGGTAAAGGACCGATTAGAGTCACTTAACACTAGGTTCTTCTTATTTTCTTAAAATGGGTATGAGGTTACGTAACAACACAATGGCTCAATAGAGCATTTGGCTTGGAATTAAAAAAAAATAGATATTGTTAAATTGGTGAAATAACAGATGGAGTGATTCAAGAGTAAGTTCCTCTAATAATTTTTTGACACAAAAAATATTCAACTCTACCCCTAAATTTAATTATCAATATATTATTACTTATGTAATTAAAGAGGTTTTTTTATATATACTATTATAATTAATTCATACATTACATTATATACCTTAAATATTGTCTATATATAGATTATTTTTTATATATTATTAATATAGTATGTACAGAATGGTTTATTAACTATAATTTTTGTTTAATTTTTTTTATATGTTTGAATATTCTGTCCTCTGTTTCTTTTATCCGTTGTGTTAAGTACATTTGTTTCGTTCAATTTAAGAAAAATTAAAAAATAAACAATTCGTTTATAATTGGTTATTCTTTCTGCATGTATATTGTTTCATAATTATAAAATAAGAAAATTGATATTGGTTTCATTATAGAACAAAAAGAGTTACCCGTTTTGTATTTGTTTATATTTAATGTATTTAATAAAAAACTTTCTCGTTTTTGGAAATCTGTCAAAAATAATTAAATTAGTACATACTTCACAACACTAGAAATTATTTTTTATATTAATTAATTTTGAATAAATTATATTATGATATTAATAAACCATCACTGTATAAGATAAATACATATAAAAAGTGAAAATTTAGCACTTTTGTAAAGATTTTTACTAAATTTTGCATTTTCAAAATATTAATAATACATAATTTTATTTATATTATATTTATATATGGTTATATTATATTTAATAATCCGCGGTGCATCATATAACATTAAGTAACTTGAGCAATAGTAACGTACAAAGTGATATGAGTATTATATTATTATTATTATTATGTACATATAGGGTAAATAGATTATTTTATTTTATTATTATTTAGTAAAGATTGTTATAGATATTTTATATTAATAATGTTTGTTTTAATTGTGGCTGTATGATTAAGGTCTTTACCAAAATATTTTTGTGTAATATAAGGAAGATAATTGCAATTATTCGAATTCTTTCTTTTTTATATAATAAATAAAATAATTTTCTATTTATCCTATAAATAAAAAAAATCTATTTCATAGCATTATCTTATTCAAACTTTTTAATCTATAACAATAGTACACGCTTAGATCTTCCTATTTAGATTCTTTTAATTTCGTTAACCATTTCTATATATCTATATATTATATAGTCTGTGATGTGTAAAAATGGCGTGAATTGTTATCGTGACTTATCAAAATGGCAGCATTTTGCAAATTTTGTAGTAGACTGCTTTTTAATTTTAATATTACTGATATTATTAATAATGTTACAGAAAATNATTTTAATTGTATTACTATTATGTTGTGTAATCATTTTTTTTGTTCGAGCGATTTTTTATCGTTCCCAATAAGCTTTTAAAAATATCTATTCAAACGAGCATGATGTCGCAAATTTATGTAAAAAGTTTTTTTTTAATTTTTTTACTGAAAATTGAAAAAAAGTGTTCGTTAAGATTTTTTAAGACCTATTAAAATTGATCAAAAGTTTTTTAAGCTTCACGTTGTATCCCACACTTAGTAAAGTAGGCAGAGGGAACCTGGGACCTAGTGTTAAAACACTCAGTTCCTCACTTTCCGCCAAATTCTAGAAGCCTTGCGTGTAGAGTGGCAGAAGTCAACGTCGCATTTATTTTGACGAGTGCCATTTTTTATTTAACAAAGCACAGATCTCAAATATAATAATTATATATTAATAAATTTGCGACATAACTCGTATATGCTCTTGAAGCATTTCTTTAAAAAAACAGGCAAAGATATTTCGCTTGTATGCCAAACGAAAAAAAATGCAATATATCAACTAGATATATTGTGATAATATACATATTAGTATGTACAGTACAAATAATTTTTTTCGTGTTTTTTTTCTTCTAAATGCCTGTTTTTTAGAACTGATAATTTGTATTCGTTATTTTTTTATGTGTATGTGTTTAATATAAATGGGCGTTTTTAAATTATTTATTTATAAATATTTTATATATTTGTACAAAGTAATATCTGTCTTTTTGTTAGCTTTTTTTATTTCGATGCAAAAGTAAAAACCAAGTTACTTGATTACACTACTTTATAAGTTTTTCTTTAGAGCACTATTGTAGTTGTTTTTTGTATAATATATACATAAATTTATCTTTTTAACATTATATAAAAAAAGATAATAAAAGTACAGATTGCTTTTTTTTTAAAATGATTTATTCCATTTTCTTTCTAATAATTAAAGAACGCCCTTTTATACAACAATATTATTGTCATTTGTTTATATCCTTTTTATGAATTGTGTAATATGTACTATTATAACATTGATCATTGAAATTTTGTTACAAAATTTAAAAATAACAGCGATGTTAAATGGAGAACAGAGAGTGTTAACACTAGGTTCCCTCAGCCTACCCAGCTATATGCGGGATACAGCGTGAGGCTGTTCTTTTAAAACTATTTTTTGATAAAATCGAAATCTAACAATTATTTCAAATATTATTATTACATAATTTCTTTGTGTTTCCAATTTTAAATGAAAGAGTAACTCAAAAAACATTAATTACACAATTCATTATAAATCGAGAAGTAATTATAAATGACAAATTTATTATTAAGTACATTTGCCATGTTGCATTTCATACCAGCTATATAAAAAAAATATATAGCTATCTCTTTCTAACCAAAGTTGGGCAATTATTAATTATAGCAATTAACAAATAAAAATTAATAATCGATTATTTGTTTGTGCAATTACAATTAATTGTTCGTAACAAACGGTAGTAAGTTTGACTGTTAACAACTACACTTAATTAATTAACATTACATTTAATTAACTGTTAATTGCAGTAGTTTTTTTTATTAGTTGTTCAGTTTGCTTTTCGCGCAAACAATATATTAATAATTAATATTTAATTGTTAATTCTAATTAAAACCTGCCCAATTATCTATCTAAGGTAAGGTGAAAGACGAATAGCATTAGTTGGTGTAGAAATAGTTTTTAAAAATGCTTTTTTTTTTAACATGTCTCTCATGTGTAAATATTTCTTTCAAAAGAATATTAATAAAATATAGACGACGTTTCAATTCATTTTCTGTTTTTAATTTTTTTTTTGGCTTTGGTTTGTTTTATAGTGAAGGCTAGAATGTTTGATGTCGTCATGGCGCATTGGGATACATACAGCATCTGACTGTATACGCGATGATTGTGCTAGGGGAAATGAATTATTTAATATTTTTATTTCTCCGCTCTGGTAGACAAAGCGCGGCGTTGAGTTCCGCCACTCGGCACACAATGCCTACCCTGCTCTATGCGGAATACAGCGTAAAACTGAAAAATATCGTATTTTTTTTAATAATTAAGAAGTTTGAATAGGAATATAAATTAAAGTTTGATATCGTTATGGCGTATTGGTACAGCGTCTGACTGTAAACGTGGTGGTTGCGGATTCAATAACCTTTCGAAGGAAGTGATTATTTTCAAAACATGGCGTTGAGTTCTGCCGGTATAGAATAGGGTAGGTATTCTATCTACCCAATGCGAGAAAAAGTTTTAAATCGAAGTTACAACCATTGCACAGACACAACTTGGGATTGAAAAAAAACTTTAGATTTAATATTTTTTATTTTATTTATTTGAAATCAAAAGTGTATTTATATGAAAAATAATTAAATTAAAAATAAATTGATATATGAAGTACAGATAAATTACATATAAAAAGAAATACATTACAGACTTCAAGACATAAAATATTAACTTTAAAAAAATATATATACTACATAAGCATAATATTGATTGCTCTCTGAAGCAATTTTCATCACTCTGGAAAAATACCTGAAAAAAAAAATTATTACATATTTTTAGTATTCCCTACCCAAAGGGTACAATGGGACCCTATTACTAAGACTCCGCTGTCTGTCTGTCATCACAAGCTGTATCTCTTGACCCGTGACAATTAAGACAGTTAAAATGTTCACAAATAATAAATAATGCAAAAAAAAACTATGCATGTGCGCAAGTGCAAATCGCACTTGACCGGCTTATTTCAAAAATTTATATGTGTATACTAATATACTAATAGAATTTTTTTTCTGAGCGGTATTTTCTTAAGGTAATTAGTAATTACCTTAAGATAAATAATAAAAAAATTATAAAATAAATAATAAAAATTAAAATTTAAGGAATTATAGTCGCTAAAACTTTAATATAACTAATAGCCAGAGGAAACCCGGAAATCTAGTGTTTTATATAAAAACATTTTCGTATTGCGTGACAAGTAGCGGAACACTTGAAAATATTAAGTACTCATATATTAAGTTATAGTAAACTTAAGTTTTTAATAATTTTATTATATCATTGTGGCGCAGTGGAACAGCTTCTAGCTCTAAGATAACTGGTATTCTCATTTCACCACTATGGCAGGACAAAGTACTTTGTTGACTTCCGTTGCCCAACACGCAATGTCCCGAATTCACACAAAAAGTGGGAGGGTCTTAATCTTAACACTGGATTCCCTCTGCGGGATATAGCATTAAGCTAAAAAAATGTCTAGGCATGTCTCGCATACAGCAGGGTAGGCAGCGAGAACCTAGTGCTAAGATTTATGTTTATGATTAAATATTACAGAAAAAGTAAAAATATTTATTGCAAGTTAAGTAAAAATGGAAAGGAAATTAAGAAATTTAAAAATTAACTATTTTGCGTTGGCTCACGTAGCCTAACACCACGCTTTATCTCATCAGGTGGAACCTTCGTATTCACAAAATTACGTTTGTTCTAAATTTTTTTACCTGAGTAGCGAAAGTGTTGAGAAGCGGAACTCAATGCTGCGCTTTGTCTTTAAAGCTAATGACTATATATAAATATTTACATATTATTGATTATTCCTTTCAGGTCGTCTCCCATACGCAGCTTGTGGTTCTGGAACGTTCCTATATCTGAGCCACTCGACGAAAAACGTCACCAGTCCCACCACAACGCCCACACCTAAAATTATCCCTTTGCCAGCTTCCATTTTATCTGTAAATATTATTTTATTTATAAGTTTACTCGTGTATGACACATTGAAAGTGCGGGAGGTGACTGACCGCAGGTACAATGGGTTACTTTGAAACGATCAACGCGATGTAATAACATAGTTTATGGTCTTCCTATTTCCAATTCTGACCAGTAGCTCCAGAAATTAGTGTTCGATCGAACCAACTCTTCGGCTTATATACAGAGTGGAAGCGTCAGCGCTCCTTTTACGGTAACAACATATGGGGTAAAATATTTTAAACTCATACCTAAAGAAATTAATCAAGATACCTCAACAGTTTAGACGTATGATTTTTTTTCATTTCACGATTTTTATCCATACCTGTATTTCCTGCGCAGTTACAAATAGATGAAATAGATACCAATAACGTAAACACATCTACTACAAAAATACTACTAAAGGTTAATCAAATTTGAACTTTGCCGTCAATACCTACGACTCGATTTCGGAATGAGGCGTATGCGGCGGTTTCCCTTTGATAGGTTTATGTGCGCGTGCATCGTTTTTGACAAATAGCGTTTTATATTATAACAATAACTTTATTATTTATTTTGTTTGAAAAAAAACACTTCAATTTTTGGGATTGGTTTTTTAATTGTAAAAGCGGTGAAAACACTGTATATACTAACTGGTGGCCCACACGCGGCTTCGCCCACTTTATTTTATTATATTATAGACAAATTATACAAAATGTAGCCTATGTGTTATTCTTATGTACTTTACATTACGACTCGTTGAACGTTCTATATTTTCTTCATTATAGCAGTTAGGGATGCACAAATTATTCTTAGCATATTATATAATATATGTATTATTATTATAATATCCTACAAACATTATAAATGTGAAAGTTAGTTCTTTGTTCCACTTTCATGCAAAAACTACTAAACGCATTTAGGTAAATCCAGTGGCGTAGTTGGGGGGGTGCGAGCGGTGCAAACGCGATCAAAAGGTAAGGGGCATCAAATTCTACGATCAATTCTTCAATATTTTTTTTAAATCAAGAAATGTACAAAAAAAATGAGAGAATAAAAATGAAAAATACAATCTCGCTATCATGTCAATCGAACATGAAGTAGTCGATACTATTGATTTTGAAAATGTGATTAATGACTTTGCTAGTCAAAAAGCGCGTAATATCCGTTTTTAAATTTTTGCAATAACTTTTACCAACATCTAGTGTTATAACTTATATATAGTTATTACAGTTTCGAAACAATAAAAATTTATATATCTACTCTACTGTGTTTTGAAATCTGAAATTATTTTGACCATTTTAAAGGACATCAAGTCCTAAGCTGCATCAGGCAACAAATACCCCAGCTACGCCACTGGATAAATCCGTCCTAATTGTTATAATGAAGAAAATACAGTACGTTCAACGAGTCGTAACCGCCCTCAAGTTAAGTGTAGATGGCTGCGCAGATTTGATTTTAGGATTTTCCAAACGTGAGTGATCAATGCGTACAACAGAATTCGACTACAGAACTAACACTACTGATTTTTTAAAATTTTAACGGACGTATTCTTGAGTTTTCAGCCAAATATCGCTACTTTAAAAGTTTTATACGTTTACTAAAAAAGTACTTTTTTAATGTTTAAGTGGTAATAGTGGGCAAAAAAGATCTAGGATCGTGTAGATAATAAGGCGATAATGTGTGAAATTAAGAAAATTATAGAATTGAATAGAATATACTTTATTGCACACATAAAACAAAGAAATATATAAAATGAGAAACAAAGAAAAAAAAGAAAACGTATGCAAAGGCGGTCTTATTGCTTTAAGCAATCTCTACCAGACAACCTTTGAAACATTACGGATTAGTCGTAATGAGAAAAAAGGGGAAAATTATATTAGTGTGGAAAAATATATTAGTTATTCTAATGTGATTTTGACTATTTGCTTGTAAATTAATATAATATTGTAATGTCAGTTCATAAATAAAAATATTGTGCAATTATATGCTTTTACATTTTGTAATGAGTCATGATCATGGAACACGATGTTTAAATTTATGTAATAACTTTGGAAACAATATGTCTTGAAAATTGGATAGTGGGTGGACAACGGAGTGTCATAAAATCAGGTTCCTTCTGCCTACACTGCTATATAAGGAAAAGCAGTATGAACTTAACTTAACTTAGCTTCACGCTTTATCCCTTGCGGGGTAGTCAGAGAGAACGGAGCGCCAAACGCTACGGTACGGGAAAAGCAGTATGAACGTCAAAAAAAGAACGCTGAGAAAACCAAATTGCAACACTGAATTTTCTGCGACTTATTAGAAATATTCTTTAAAGATTTTTTTTTTACTTGATTCCTATAGACAGTGATGTGCCGATTAATAGTGTGTAATGTAATAAATACACAAAATCCATTAATAAGATTTCTTTCAAAATAAAAAAGAAATATTTAATTTAAATATTAAGTCATGCAATATGGTTAATGAGTTGTGGCCCCCATGTAGTTAGCTGTAAATACCTACGCCGATTTAAATATGATTTTTCTTACTTTTGATTACTTCTTTACCAAGTGACAAAAATGAAGTTCAGAAAACCGAATTTCAAGGCGGCCACGGCTTGTTGACTATACTGTATCTTCTTCGTTTTTAAAAATAAAAGTTTTAAAAGGCTGCAAGTGTATGTACTCAAATGCCGACTATTTACATGTGACCTTATTGTTAGAATTCTGTAATAAAATATGTATTAATAATGAAATTTTAATAAAATGTCAAATTGATAAAAATTGCATCTCTCTATTTTTCTATTTATTTTATTGAAGTTTTATATGAAATAAAAAAAATACTTGACATATTGTAACATATTAAACGTTTAATATATTCATATCCTTATATTATTAAAAACCGCATTATACAATATTATATCCATTACAATGAATATTCTATATATTATTGTATTTAAAACATTCATGTACCAACAGCATATATTTCATTTGCTTCAACTTCAAATCAGGCTGAGATATATACGTAAAGTTGTACCGTAAGATTAGATTCCTGAGCATTAAGTGGCTTTTTTAATAGAATGATAGAATGTAAATAAACTTAAAATTTTACTTACTGTTACTGCAAATCACTATAGCAACGACAGGCAATGTTAAATCGATATATTTATGTAACACTGCGAATAGTAGAACTGGCGATTAAGAAATAAGCCTATTCATAAAAAGAAATCTAAGTGCGCAGCGTAATTCCCCGTTCTAAGAATAAAATCTGTTCACAGATAACATTTTGTGATTATGGTATCAAAAATATATATTAAAAAAAATAAATAAATCATTCATTATCAAATAATTATTATGGGTTCATATTCTCAAAACAATAACAGCTAACAGCATAACTATATTAAATTTATTGATAGGTACTATAAATATTAAATATGTGAAGATTTTTTTATTCAATATTTACCTCTGGCAGTACTAGTATAAAAGGGACTTTTCTAGAATATCCGTTCCTAGTTCTACAGCTACCACTTGGCAGCGTGACTCGTGGCATCGGACATTGTAAGTATTTTTTTAAACTTATACTCTTAAGTTTAAAATATTTTAAAGTAACAATCTCACTTTTTGTAAACCGACATACAATTTTAAAACCGAATATTACAAGTTAAAAGTAACGAGACCAAAGACTTATAGTGTGAAAATTAATTTCATAGAAAGGAGCACCTTATTTGCCCTATCCTAGAGTATAATTTACTGTCGATGATAATGGAAGAAAATCACTTAAATGTTAAATATTATAAAGACCTTGAAGATTATAAGTGATGAAGTTTTGAGTACTCGTAATGACTCCAAGGCGTGTCCAACTCCAAATCAGTGAAATTAAGAAAATTATAGAATAGAATAAAATATACTTTATTGCACATATAAAACAAAGAAATATAATATAAAATGAAAAACAAATAAAAAAAAGGAAAACATGTATGCAAAGGCGGTCTTATTGCTTTAAGCAAACTCTACCAGACAACCTTTGAAACATTGCGGATTAGTTGTAATGAGGAAAAAGGCGAAAATTATATTAGTGTGTAAATATATTAGTTATTCTAATGTGATTTTAACTATTTTCTTGTAAATTAATATAATATTGTAATGTTAGTTCATAAATAAAAATGGTGTGTAATTACATGCTTTTACATTTGGTAATGAGTCATGATCATGGAACAAGATGTTTAAATTTATAAAAAAAATATATATTCAATAGCTTGTTAATCAATAAAAGCATGTAAATGATTATACATGCGTACATGTAATTACGTACCGTAATTTATATGTACTAGTTTATTTTTATATAAAAAATGGCTAAATATTACAATATCATAGCATATTTTTATGTTGGCAGCACTTCCCGTCAAACCTAAAGTTGAAAATCTGTCAAACCAAACAAAAATATTTGCCTTTTACGCAGGTAGTTGAAATCCTTAACAGCGGTTGAAAATTTTATATAGAAAATTTAAATAAGATCATAAGATGAGTTTACGCGAAGATGAAGACCGTCAGAAGAACTGCCCAAGCCGCGGTCTCGGCCTCGGAGTGGCTGTCGCGGCCATAGGCGTCGGGGTTGGCGCCGCTCTGTACTACTTCATGAATAGACGGCCAGAAAATCCTAATACAGCAGGATCTACCACTCAAGACTGGACTTGCGAACCTGAACATAATTTGTAAGTATTTATGTACTGGCGACGTACCTTCGTACGTTATATTATAGCCAAATTGTACAAAATCTTACAACATAAATAGTATTCTTTGTCATAGATCAGATGATAATAGCTGATGTATAAGCATTGTTACTGTAATATTTCATCTAAATCCATTCAGTAATTTAAAAGCGGAAAAAAAATCCATCCATTGCCACAAACTTTCAAATTTATAATATTACTAAGATAATGTAATCATATTTAAAGTAAACACTGCATGCTATAAATATAACATATATGTAAGTATATTAACAATATAATATTGACTATAAAACTGTTATATAGAAGACCAAACAGTCATTTTAATTTTCATCATTCCATATGTAAGAATCGTTGGACCTTGATGGTAACATGCAATAATTATAATAACAGGTTTTATTTTTATACTGTTGATGTCAACATCGATCTTATTTTCAGCAAGAATTTTTTTTTATATTATAGTAATCTGATTATTCTTTCAATATACAAAACAATATGTAAAAAAGCAAAGCAAAAGCAATTTGTATTGCTTTGTATTTTGAAAGTAATATAATATATTACTTTAATATACAAAGCAATATACATTTATAAACATTTTATTTATAATTGTGTGTTACACTATCATGCTGCTTTTCATATGCAGTTTATTTCATAAAATGACTAAAATAGCACTTATGTTTTCATTATTTTTCATATATAATGTCATAATAAGGCATGAAACCGAAGATACCCAAGAGACAGATAATTCATTCACAACCATATCTGAGCACAGTACCACAGATACAAGTATAAATAGTTCCACTAATAGATGTAATTGTAGCTCAGATCAGTCACTTAGTTATAGTGACTCGAATGTTAGTGACTCAAGTGATAGTGGAAGTGACTCTGATGATAGCGAATGGAGCAGTGAATCTAGTGACTCAGATTTAAGTGAATGGGATGTAACACATTCAATTGAGTTTCCAAGTTATGCACCGGCACGAAGAAGAGATTTCTTAAAAGATTACGCTTGGAATTTAGTTTTGATTAAGTCTAATAAAAGGTAACATTGGATTTTTTTTATATGTGGACTACAGTGGAAACTAGATTAGCACAGTTTTTGTGTGTATGTAAGAATACATAAAAACGAATATCCAAATGTTCATACGTAAAATAGGGGTTTAAAAGGCTACTGGGCTTAAATCATCATCATATATTGTATTATAAGAACATATTGAAAAAACATATAAGAACATATTGAAAGAACATACAACAGTATAAGTTAGATTATTAATCTGAAGTCTATTTAAAATTTGTCCTTCAATGTAAGGTCATGTTTACAATTATACTTGTTTATTGTTTGTCAGTTGATAAAATGGAATTAGTATAAAAGTGAGCCGGATAATCAAGTCTCCACTGTAATATGTTTCACGGATTGGGTTTTAAGATAATGGCAACAGTTTTCAGTTTGATTCCCATCATTGGGTTAATAAAAATATTTTTTTTATTAATATAATATGATAAAATAATAATGATTTTTCATTCTAATTTTTTTTTTAAGAAAAAACTTAGCTGGATTATGTAATATTTATATAATTTCAATTGCTATATGCAATTAATCTATAAAACAAAAATTTAGTTAAAAGTATATTTTTTTATTTTAATTTATGTAAAATGAAATAAAGATTTTTGTATTCTTTTTTGCAGAAATAATAATTTGTATCAACGCAAGGCAGAGGCTTTGTAAGCTTTGTTTTAGTTTTTGTGTTTTCAAACTAATGTCGTTATTTTACTAAAATTTTATAAATTTTATTAAAGTAGTGCATGGATAAAGTTATACGTCGCAAATTTTTAATGACGACAAAGTTCTTTTTTTTTTTTGGTAAAAATATAGAAAGGAACATCTAACAAATAATAAAGGAATGGTTTTTTTACTCGGAGGAATCAATTATTTAATTATTCTTCCTCACTGTGATATCTAAGCAAAGCAGTTCGAGATTACGGCAAAAAGTGGGGTACATAGATAGTGTCTTATCCTGATATATGTGGGATACAGCACAAAGCTAAAAGAAACATTTCTTTTAGTTCTCCTTGTCCTAGCAGGGAAGGCAGAGGGAACCTAGTGTCATGACACTGTTAAGACAAAAGTGTTTTAACAGAGTGCCATGAAATCTATACATACATAGAATATTTTACTTTGACTTCTTTTCACTTTTGTTTAGTATGTAGATAAATACTAATAAGGTCCGACGGTTCATGTCGCATGATTGTTAGTCGCATGATTTTAAAGGTGTTTTGTGTATTGTATGTTCGTCTTAGTTTAGTTATTAACTAAATGTTTTATAAAAATAATACAAAAAATTAAGTAGTTTAAATTAGCTTTTGGCGATAGTGATTTGAGGTTTATAATGATTGCAATGTATGCAATGAACACAGTGGGTTATTGAGTCCAGGAAATCAGCAGGAAAAATACATATTTTCACAAGTAAGAATCGTCTGAGGCCGTCGTGGCGCAGGAGCACAGGCGTGTGGTTGTAAACGCGACGGTTGTGGGGTCGATCCCCATTCGATGCAGTTATTTATGTTTATATTTCCTCGGTTTGGTAATAAAGCGCATGATTGAGCCACTCAACACTCAAAACTTCCAGATTTTCCCGGAACGTGGGAAACTCACACTGCGCTAACTTAACATGCTACTTGTGCGTGAAGCTGAACGTGTGTACCTCAGGAAAATATTTATTTTGAATTTACGTTTAATTTATTGGTTTAAATAAGGTAAATAGTGGTGTTGTTTTCTGCATAAAATAAGTGGAAAGTGCAGACCAGTATATTAGTTATATGCTTATCGCGCTAACTGCAGAATATTTTGTTTTACGTTTCGCCCCCAGCGGGTTAAAGAAAGTACAGAGCGCGAAATGCTACGGTACCCCAACTTGCCCCACTAATAAGTCAACATTTTATAAGGTTCTTGTTTGATTTCCACTCGAGGTGATGAATATGTTTCATTCTTTCACCCTGGTAACAAGACACCGCAACGTTAAGTTCTGTCACTCGACACCAGTGGCGTAGCTAGGGTATTTGCTGCCTGGTGCAGCTTAAGACTTGATGCCTTTTAAAATAGTCAAGATAATTTCAGATTTCAAAACACAGTAGAGTAGATATATAAATTTTTATTGCTTCAAAACTATAATAACTATATATAAGTTATAATGGGGGTTCAAGATGGAAAGCTTGCCCGTAGCGACTCCTGCCAGCCCTTACAAGGACTGCAACGTTTCACCAGCCACGTGCAATTCGCAAAAGCGCACTGATAGGGCGTCCCTCCAAGGCGACGCGCACCAGTGCGTCCCCGCCGGTGTGTCGAGTGGCGACGAATGCGGCGTTGGGGACCGCTACCCAACACGCCATGTCCGGAACGGCAATCAACCCGAGACTGCTTTGGATTCGCTTTAAGCCGCCGCTAACAAGAGTATTCTTGTTAGCGGCGTATGCGCCAGTATCCTCAGCTCCATTAGGCGAACTCGAGGAGTTTCAGTTCATGAAGGAAGCAGCAATAGAGGTGTGTGGTAAAGGGAAAAGAGGCTTTACCAAAAAGCGCGACAAATGGTGGGATGATGAAGTGCAAGATGCTATAGAAAGAAAGAAGAAAGCATGGCAGGATTATAAAGCCTCAGGTAAGGATAAAAGTATGAAAGAAATTAAAAAGAAAGAGTATAAGCTGCAAAAACACCAAACGAAAGTACTGATAAAGATGAAGCGTGAAAAGGCAGAGAATGAAAGAGACGAAAGGTTAACGAACAACTTCAGAGAAAATACGAAGCTTTTCTGGCGAGAAGTTAGTGTTTCTCGAGGTTGCTTGCTAACCTGTAGAATGAAAGGGGTGCTTT
>JAAIXJ010001080.1:51954-187604 GCA_013403705.1 Heliconius hermathena | reverse complement strand
AGCAAAGTCATTATTTACATTTTGATCGTAGACTTTGATGCCCCTTTCCTTTTGATGCCCGGTGCGACTGCACCGCTCGCACCCCCCAGCTACGCCACTGCTCGACACGCAATGTTCTGATAATTGAGTAAAAACTGGGGAAATGAATGTTTTAACACTAGATTTTCTCATCCTACCCGGCTGCATTTGCTATAAAGCGTGAAGCTAAGTTAAGTTATAAGTTATAACATTAGATTTTGGTAAAAAATATTGCAAAAATTTAAAACGGACATTACGCGCTTTTTGACTAGCAAAGTCTTGAAAATGTGATTAATTTTCAAAATCAATAGTATCGACTAGTTCATGTTCAATTGACATGATAGCGAGATTGTATTTTTCATTTTCATTCTCTTATTTTTCTTGTACATTTCTTGATACTTGATTGAAAAAAAATCGAAGAATTGATCGTAGACTTTGATGCCCCTTTCCTTTTGATGCCCGGTGCGACTGCACCGCTCGCACCCCCCAGCTACGCCACTGCTCGACACGCAATGTTCTGATAATTGAGTAAAAACTGGGGAAATGAATGTTTTAACACTAGATTTTCTCATCCTACCCGGCTGCATTTGCTATAGAGCGTGAAGCTACACAAAAACATAAACTCACTAAACCTAACGATCCTTAATGTCTGAAACCAGTCGCAAACGCACGTGGACCCTCGAGGAGTGCTCTATATGCTTCGAGGTGATCCTCCAGGACCAGGAAGTGATGAGTCTACCCTGCACCCACCACTTCCACAACAAGTGTATCTTGCCGTGGCTCCAGGAGCAGCAGACGTGCCCCAACTGCAGGAAGACTGTTGATTGATCTGGTAGGACTTTTGGACTATTTTTTTAATGATTTTACCTTATATTTTAGATGCTTTCTTAGATTATTTTAATTTCTAATTTCGTCCGCGTATTTGGAGTAGCTATATTTCCACGATTGCCACCGTATTTTAAATGTAAATTATACAGGTGGAAGCATCTGCGCGTCTTTTACGGGAACAGCATACAGGCTAAAATATTTCAAACCCATATCTAAAGAAATTAATTAGGATACCTCAACGACTACGACTCGATTCCGTGAATGAGGCGTGTGCGTCGTTATCGATTTGATAGGATTGTGTCTGTGTGCGTCATTTTTAACATGGCAATGGAATTTTATTTTACAACGATCATTTTATTATTTTGTTTGAAAAAAATACTTTTTCATTTTTGGAAACATTTCTTTTGTTTTAATTGTATTCGGTTTTTATAGAGTACTAGTTCCATTTAAAGTGGTGATGACAAAAACTCTGTGGAAAACAAGTAGTATTTAGTAATTTCATGTGTTTTTAAAAAAATGATTTAAATATCGTTTCCTTAACAGGCGGAAAGTATAGAATAAAATGAGACTTATGAGTTGGTATTCTCTGGCAATGTAGAGTTGGTATTCTCTGGCAATGAATAGAGGACGATGTCACGGGTCAATGGGGAAGTGTGAATGGTGTGTGAACTGACAAAGACAAACACCTTACAAGACAAAGAGAATCTATCCTGATATATGAGGGCGATACTTAAAAAAGGATATATTCGGATAAGGATTTCATTTTACATAGAGATTTTTATCCATCTTGTCCTTATGCGTAATCGTACTAAAAATGATTAATTTTAAACCAAAATAATAGTGTCTTTTTCACAGAGATTTCGTTCACTATAATTGATTTACTTTTAATGTCATTTTTTTTTCAGGAAACCTTCGTGTAGACCTTCAAAAGGCTTTTACGGCTTGGCTGGACCACACCTTTTCATCCTAAAACGAAAATTTTGGCTAAAATCTATAAAAATACATGCAATTCATCAAACAATTTCATCAAAATATATACTAGTCTTCTTTTCGATTTTTTTAGATTTTTAGCCAAAATTATACTATAAAGCCTTTTTTAAAGAATAAAGTTAGATAGTTTGTGATAATTTCTAGATTTTTGTAGTTTTTTTCTTTGTAAATTTTGACTTTAGATAAAAAATAAAAAGTCTCTCCTAAAAAAATATAATTTTAGTTTTTTTTTTCAAATTTAATTAACGGTAAATAATATTTTTTTATTGGTACTTATTTTTGTTTAATTTGTAATTAAAAGATTATTGTTTTCCTATAAATAGTATATTTTATAACTACAAAAAACTTGTTCATTAGTGTAGAATTAAAATTAAAAAAAAATGTGATTATTTTTAAATTGACTATTTTTTAAGCGATTTGGTGTCTGTAGTGAAAAAATAGCAATAATATAATCTTCTATGCCTTAATTATTGTTTTGGAAAAAAATAAACAGAATTAAAAAAAATATATTTCTAGTTAATATTAGAACTTAAAATAGTTTTAAAGAAAATCTTTTTATGTTTATATATATCTACTTAATTAATATATATGCATAATAATTTCACAAATTTATAGATTTTATGTGTTAAAACAAATATTTATCAATTTAAACAATATAATAATGTCAGTATAATATGTTATTTAGCACGCTTTTACTATTTCGAGCTATAAACAAACAATGTAATAAAATCAAAAAAATTGAATTTGGCCCAATTTTATCCTTATGAAATTTGACAGTTACTTTTTAATTAGTTTAAGTGACAATACAATATTATGGTGTCAAGGAGCTGGTGTGATGATGGAGCCAGGATCTGAATAATGGAACTCTTCAGAGGTTACTAGTAAAACATTCTTGTTTAGGCTCATACATTTTATAGCTCCGACCACATTCTGTAGGATTTGGATTACTTTATGCTTAAAAGCGTGTTTTTTGTGGTTTCTTTTAAAAATAATACATATTTTATTCTAATTATTTTTCTTTTCTCTTTTGTCTTTTTTCTTTTCTTATAACAGAGTTCTATACTAAACATCTTGTTGTATAATGCCTAAAATTAAAAAAATGAATTTTAAATCTATATTATAAAATAAATATGTATTTTCTATATTTCTTATCAAAAATTGTACAAGACGTGTTATAATTTAGGTTAGTTGTGATTAAATTGTGATAGATAAACGAATTTTGCTCATTTCTTAATGCTTAATAAACAAATATAATATTATTATTACATTTTGCTTTTCTTTTTAATCTCTTTTTTGTTTTTTAACACGATAGTTGTTGTTTAGACTCCCACATGGAGAGATGAATTGCTTTATATTTTCGTTTCCTCGCTCTGGTAACAAGAAAAAGTTTGGCGTAGAGTCTCGCCACTCAACACACAGTGGCCAAAAAATTCGGGTGAAAGTGGGAAACTGAGTGTCTTAACACTAACGGACTTACCTACCCTGCAATATGCGGGTTACAGTGTGAAGTTGAAAAAACTCCATTTCATACAATTAAAAAACTTAGTGACCATTGTTTAAAGATTTCTCTCGTTCTAAAAATTAAAACGGGCAAAACTGGATAACGTATACTCCGTGTCACCAGGTTCCCTGGTTCCATCTGCCTGCCCTGCTGCGTGATACAGCGTGAAGCGGAGATTTCTCCTAAGATGTAATCCTGAAACATTGTTTTATGTCCACATATACGATTAATAAATGCGGCCCCGCGGTATAACAATTATTATAAAAAATAATTATTTTCTTTAATTGCAATAACATCGTAATAACTGAATATTCACTTAAAGTTGATTTTTTAAATTTTCATTTCAATCATAATGTTAGTTTTCTGTGTTTTAATGTTTTTATTGATATGTGAGTATTTTTTAATTAATAATTCAGTCGTGACATTGTTTTTTTTTATTTATTTTGGTATTATTACTTCTCTTTTCTACTTTCTCTTTTAGCTAATATTCTTCTTGTTCTTATTGATAATATTCGCTTTATAAAGAGATAGAATAATAATATATAAGTGTACTCATCCTGTCCCAGTGTGTCGGTTGTGGGTTCGGTTTCCATTTGGAGAAATGAAATATTTAATATCTTCATTACCTTCGAAAGTGTAATGGAGAACGAAGTGTCTTTACACTAGCTCTACCTACCCTGCTAGGAGCGAAAAACAGCTTGAAGCCAAAGAAGTTCATACTGTATTCCGCATATAGTAGGTTAGGCAGAGGGAACTTTGTGTAAAGTCAATCCCGACCCCACACACCGCCGAATTTTTAAGGTATTGCTTGTTGGGTGGCGGAACTCAACGCCGCGCTTAGCCTTGTTACCAGAGCGAAGAAAATAAAAATATTTCATTCTCCCGAGTAGTAATCGAATCCACAATCGTCGCGTTCACAGCCGCATACTTGTGCCCCTGCACCACGCCGGCCGCTCAAACGTAACAAGAAAAAAGTCATTTTTATTTAATTGGTAATATTTAGGTTGAACTCCATACTTATAACAACCCTAACAATATGTTATTTTCCAGTAGCACCGATTGAAAGCCGGTACAGGTACTTACCTCGAACACCGCTCAGAAATTACAATCGATACTATATTTACAAATTGTGGCCATTAGAGATACGCAATGAAAGGATTGACGCGTCTTCCTATGAAAATTACGCAACAAGGAGGAAAATCGCTGATTTTTTCTATACGGAACCTAAAATTACACAACGTACGTTGAATTTGGATGGCGATCTAAAGAATGTTTTAAGGAATGTTGAAGATTTTAAAGTGTTTAATTTTGATGATTTGGTCTCTTAGAACTCATTGGTTTCTGATTTTGTGTCTATATTGATAAAAATAGATATAAATTAAAATATATAAATAAGATTAAGTTTTTATTTTAATAATTAAAAAATATTTATGTTTTGTTTACGACACATACCTACATAACTATGTCATGTATCTTTAATTAAATTATAGATATAAATAAAAACATTATATTTCAACCTGACATATTAAACTTTTAGCACTTCCCGTTCTAACTTTAATAAATGTTTTATTAAAGTGCGTAAATGTTTTATTAAAGTCAAGTGCTAGCTGGACTGACCCACCGGCGGCTTACAAATTTCAGGATTGTAGGTCAACGGGTAGTGTATTTCTAAAAATCCCGGATTTCCCGGAAATTACAAAATTATATTTTCAATTACTTTCATACAAAATATATTAATAATAATATATTGCATGTTGCCCCGTATCCATTAATTTCTCTTTGCTGTCCCGGAATTCATAAATAGTAGTTTTCTAAATCTCTGATTCGCACCAACATCTACGTCGCTCTTTGTCTTGTTATCAGAGTAGGGAAATTAATTTAATAAAAATAACATTTCCTTGAGTGGGAATCGAACCCACAACCTGTCGCGTTTACGGTCTCACGCTCGTGCCCCTCCGCCACAACTGGCCTCAATCTGGTTTAAATTTTTATACTTTTTTTAAAATATATTTATACCATATTATAAAGGATATGAGATTTAGATCCATATATAAGGAAAAGTTACTTAAAAAATAATAAAACACAATGATATATTATGTATTTTTCTTGTAATTCATAATTATATAAAATGTCCAAAACAGCCGGCGCAAAGCCTTTACTATAAACAATCCACATTACATTACACTTTTGACAAATACTTTTTTTATATAATATAATCTATATACATAAAAAAACAGGAAACCAAAAATTAAAAATATAATATAATAAAAAGGATAAATTAAAAAATTGTGCCAAATGTAACTATATTAAATTTTATTATTATTATCATAAGTCCCCCGCTTTATGTTATAATTACAACTTTTTAAAATATTATTAATCGAAAATGATGGTTAATATTTATAGCAGAAAGCCAAAAGAAATGTTTTATTAATAAATAGATTTATTATAATTTCTAACTTAATTATAGTACGTTTGACAAGCTGTGGCGGCTCTGAAAATAGATAAATTTTTTTCTCACTTCTGATTATATAGATACGTATCTTCCTGAGCGCAAGTGAACAACGCGCTAAAGTTCAGGAAACGAAATACAAAGCGGCCACGACCCTTCAACATTACTGTAAATATAATTATAATATGAAAAAAAAAACAAAAAACGACTTTATTGTTTTTATTATATTTCAACATTTCATTCTTTTTTATATTTAAACTAGAGTTTGCCTGCGGCTTCGTCTGCGCGGTCAAAAAGAAATAACTACTTATTGAGTATGACACTGAAACATTCTAAGTGTCCGAGGTAGACCCACTGTACCGCAGGGTCAAACATCAAAACGATTAACCTGATAGCCTTAAATAAATGAACTATCTGACATGAAAAGATTTTTCCAATTCGAACCAGTAGTTCCCGACGTTAGAGCGCTCATCCAAACAAACTGTCAGTTCAGTTTTATCATATTAAAAATTTACTTAATAAATTCAATGTATTTAGTTTACAGTTAAAATAGCATACTAAATACATTTTACTAAAATTTTTATACGGTTTTAGCAATTTTGTCTTATTGTCAAAATGTGGCTTAAACAATAAATGAATTGTCATTTTTGTTTAATTTAATGTTTGTTAGATTTGGAATGCCACTTCTGATTTTCACTATGATATATTGAAAACGCCAAAAACAAAAAAAAACACAAATATTAAATAAATAATTTATTTATATTTAATAATAAAAAAAAGAAATAAAAACATATACAGGTAAAAAAAAGAATTATTAGCACTTAGCAATTTATATATTTAGATTGTACCACAAATTATCAATTTATTATTTTTTTCACCTTTTCCCATACAAAACTTATTTATAATAAAATTCGATTTTTAATTAATAATAAAAAATGAAAAACTAATGTGTAAAATTGTAAGCGCGACGGTCCTAGGTTTCATTCCCACTTGGTAGAATAAACAAATATTTCCTCTTTAGTAAAACAAAACGCGCGGTTAAGTTCCGCCACGTAAAGTCTTGGAATTGCGCAAAAAGTGTCTTAACACTATATTTTCCATGCCTATGCGGGTTATAAAAAAATATACATAATAATAAAACAAAATATATAACTTATTTTTTTTAAATGTATAAATAAAGCTACCACCTCACATGCGTCTCACGCAGAAATATTTTTGTGCCTAAACGTGACAACACTCTTAATAACATACAGCCTTTGTATTAATACCTAAAAATATAAATTGAAAAAAAAAAGAAGAAATTATGCGTTTATTATTCTAACAATTATTTGTATTATACTAGAAATTTAATACAAAAAATAAATAAAAAATACTCTTAATAATAATATATATCAATTTGTTAAAATATTTAATTCAATAAAAAATAATATTTTAAGTTAGTATGAAACAATAATAAAAAAAATGTATTTAATTTTAATATGTATATACTAAAGACCCATATAAAAATTTGAATCCGCATCCTTATTCCATAACAAATTTAGTAAATAATTATTAAAAGACAGAATATTCTATTTTTTAAATTACAAAAATTGCCCCTCTTATCTAAGGGGCCTTTATATAACAATATATAAAAAACTGTTTAAGCCTTTAATTTGAATAAACAATATTTATGTCATATTTAATAATTTTTTAGTCAAATTTAATACAAAAAAAACATGTATCGCTTTGAAAAAAAAAGCACATTATTTACATAAGATGAAAAGAACAAATTTCAAGTCCATTGCAAACACTATATGACACGATACAAGTGAATATTAAAAAAAAACAAAAACCCAACTGCACATACTAAATTAATACATCCAGTAATACTTGCGTCATTAATACAAACCCAGACTCGTCAAAATGGGTTTACTGGTTTAACAGTTACAAGGGAACAGAGAAACGGACGTACATGCATACTCGGCAAAAAATTATCCCTTCTTTTCAGCAGTCGGGTGAAAAAAATATTTATCTTAGTTGGAATTAATTTATCATTTATAAAACAAAGAAATATTTGTCTTACTTTAACTATAAGTCAAATCAATTTGTCAATACATTAAAAGAAATATTTTTAAGACAAAAAAAGAGGAGGTTCTCAGTTTGACCTGTATGTATGTTTGTCCGCGATTATTGCTTTTTCTTAATGAAGTCGGGTTTTAACGTAAATTTATAAATTATAACCATTAAATTTGAAAAAAAAAACATTTAGGTCACAATAAGAAAATTCGAGTTCTATTGTACAGAAAAAAAAATGTTTATGCAAATATCACTTAAACGTCATTTTTGACAATGCATACTGGTATAGATAATATATTGGCATATATAAAGATATAGCGTGTGACGGCAAGCGGCGGTTGAGGGTTCGATTCCCGCTCGGTGGAATGAATTTGTATTTATTATTCTTTATTTCATATCTTCATTTTTAGTAACAAGGCAATTGTGTTCCGTCACTCAACACGGATTGCCTCGAAAATTAGACGTCGCGTAGAACGGAGTGTCTCAACACTAGGTTCCTTAACACTACCTTGCTACATACGGGATACAGCGTAAAGCAAAAAGTATATATATATACATATAGATATATAAATAATATAAATATGTATAAAATATTTCATCTGTCAGCCTGTGTGGACTCTGGCGGAGTCGCGTGTCGAGACACGTTGTGTTTATGATTCTTACTGTCGTAGTGGAGAAGGCAGCCGACTGCACCAAAATAGCTGTAATTTAGGAAAAATAATGACAATTACAAAAATAATTAAGTTATAATGATTGAGAGTATTTTTTTTAGTTTCCTGCTGTATACATACACATGCCCTCCTGGTAGGCAGAGGAAAGCTGGGAACCTGGTGTTAAGACACTTCCGTTCACCACTTTCCGCCGAATTCGGGAGGTATAACGAGATGAGAGGCGGAACTGAACGCCGCGTTTTGTCTCGTGGCGCGAGGAAATAGATATAAAATATTTCATGTAAAATATGTCATGTGTATCGTACGCTTGTGAGTTGTGCCCCAACACCACGACTCAAAATTAAATTCAAAATATTTTTTTTTCTTTTTTTTTTCAGCTTCACGCTGTATCCCACACACAGCAGGGTAGGCAGAGGGAACCTAGTATTAAGATACTCCGTTCCCCACTTTCTGCCGAATTCTGGAGGCATTGCGTGTTGAGTGGCAGACCTCAACGCCGCGCTTAACCTCAACACCAGAGCGAAGAAATGGAAATATAAATTTAAGTAAATATTTCATCTCCTCGAGTGGGGATCGAACCCACAACCAGTCGGCTTACAGTCACACTTCGTGCCGCTGCGCCACGACTGGCCTCATGGCATGATTCAAAATACTTTATGGCGATTTATGCATTTCATCTTATTCTGGATCTGTTATTTACATTTATTGTTTATTTAACATGGGCCATTTATTTATTACTTATATTATCATATAAATACGTACATATATACATAAATAAACATATGTATGACATTTAATAAAGAGAGGCTGTCGTGTAGCAGGGGCACAGCATGTTGAGTGCAAATGCGAAAGTTGTGGGTTCGATCCCATTCGAGGAAATGAATGATTTAATATTTTCATATTAATCCCTCCCCCAAAATATTAGTTCACCCATTCAACATGCAATGTCGTGAAGCAAAAAAAAAATTAAATAAACAATATATGTATATACAGATATTCGCTCCCCAGAATCTTTATAAGGAATATTGTCCACACCACTCTCATACAATACTCACCCCTCATGCTCCAAGAACAATGCTTTCAAAGCACCCCTGGACCAGTAGGACATCGCGTAGGATAGTAATTTCATAGATAGCGGATTCACTCTTAGGAAATTACCGCAGAACACTACCTGTTGTTTAAAACAATAAAAAAATGATAAATTTTAAAAATATAGTTTGAATGTACACGCGACGGTTGTGGTCGATTCGAATTATTTTCATATCCTCTGGTAACAAGACAATACGCGACATTAAGTTCCGCCACGCAATGTCTTGTTTTAGGCGCTGTTTGTGTGGGGAATGGGGTGTCTTTACACTAGGTTCCTTTCTGTCTACCATGCTACATGCGAGATACAGTGTGAAGCTAAAACAGAAAAAAACGGAGAGTCTAGTCACTAACCCTCTCCAACTTCTCGTTAGAGGCACACAGCCTTGCTATCGATCCTATGTTATTCGTTATAGTCACTAACGTAGCCCTGGCCAGATCCTCCCTGGACACTTTGGCACGACGCTCTGCAGAACACATTTGACCAAAACTGTGGGAAACAGAGAGAAATTATTAATTTTAATTTAATTTTACCTACAATAATCATTAATATATTCATTATGATTGTGGTGAATATTTGGTAGTAATAATGTAGGATTTAGAAAAAAAATTAAAATAAATGATGTTTTAAATTTATAGTATAGAATTTTGCCCTTACACGTATGTAATTTCTAAAAAAAAATTTGAATATATTTTATATGTCCTGCACTTCCCCACTTTCTGCCGAATTCTAGAGGCATTGCTTGTTGAGTGGCAGAACTCAACGCCGCGCTTGTCCTCGACACCAAAGCGAAGAAAATGGAAACATAAATTAAAGTAAATATACATTTCCTCGAGTCTCCATCTCCTTGAGTAGGGATGAAACCCACAAACAGTCGGTTTTACAGTCATACTATGTGCCGCTGCGCCACGACTGGCCTGGGATTAATAAATGTTAATTTTACAAACGAAAAAAAAATCTTAAGACTCAGCACAAGGAAAGCACAAATGTACATGGAGGTAACGTTACTTTAGCACCATAAAACATGTTAAATAAATTGATAACATAAATATGATGATGTTGTATGTAGATTAGTAGCTGTTGCTTAGATTATTTCGCTTGTTTTATTTTTAACATTCTTAAAAGTTTTCTAATTATAAATATAGTACACAAATACCAAATGCTTTAGACAAATAATAAGACAAAAATACTTTTGCAATGTGCTGTAAATTTTAAGACAGTGTAAAATATCGCTCGTAACTGTCAAAATTATCCAGATTGACTGTACTCTTTTTGTTTTTTAATTAATATATCCAGAGAAAAGTCGAGGCGTGTCGTGGGCGCCCTGAGTTACCTGTGATCTAATACTGCCTAAATTTGGTTTTAGGATTTTTAAGACACCATTTTAGTGCGGCCACGACTCGTCGACCGTACATTGTTATCACAGGTGTCATACAAAACCACATGCATACACAAACCTACCCAAAATCAAAACAAAATTAAAAAATTATGAGCACCCGTAAAAGAATGTCGTGTAGGTGCGTTGAGAATATATATATATGACTTAGTGGACAGAATTCTAGGACGGTCGAAACAAGTGGTGCGGGTTCAAATTCCACTATGTTCTTTTGAATTTTTTTTGTAAAAAAATGTCAAATCCGTTTCACCCGACTTCCCGAAACTTCCTAAACCCACTTAAATAAAATGTCAGATCCGTTTCACCCGACCTCCCGAAACCTCCTAAAACCCACTTAAGCCACCCGCAACCACCTGTAACCTTCCCAAACCACTCACCTACTAGCAACCAGATCCCCCCTCAGGCCGAACCTCTCGTAGTCCCCTCCGTATATATCCCGCACCAGCTTGTCCACGGAAGTGTTGTCTCCGGCCGCTGCAAGCGCGATGGCCTCTTCGAAGCTGCTGCAACCGGCGAGGAGGCAGCAGAGACCGAGGAATGTGCCACCTCCTAAGCTAATTGAGGAGGGAGAGAGAGAGAGAGGCGATAATTTTTTTGGTGTCATAAAAAAAGCAGTTTCACGTTGTATTCCGTATATCAGGATAAGAGGTGAATAGAAGAATGTATATATATTTATCTTTCCTAGAAGTACTCAGTACCACTGACTATACTAACTATTCGGCGTGTTCACTAGTATTGACACTTTCTACGTTGACTGATAAAAATTGGGGAAAAAAATGAAGCTCGAGTCTAAAGCGAAAGCGCGATGGTTGTAAGTTCAATTCCCAGGTTGTTTTACATTCCCTCGCTAAAACACGACGGTACGTTTGACGCTATTGGAAAACAAATTAAGTATAAAGAATACGTACCTAGTACCACTGACTCTGTAATAATCATTCGGAGCGTTCACAACTAGCATTGACACCCCACTGCCTATATTTACTAGCAAAAACGGATATGGATTGGAGAAATCGAAGGGTTTCCGCACGTATTGGCTCAGTGCGGGTTCGAGGTAAGGTGGCTGTGAAAAAAGAAAAAAAAATTAAATTCTTGTGTAGTATTAGTTATTATTAAAGACTGTTGAGGACACTGTGCCCGACGTTGCGCGTGGGCATTGGTCCACAACAACCGCGGCACTCGTCTTCATTTCCATTCCAACTACCATTCTAATTTCAAGTGCTTTAACTACCGTTTACTTACTATTGTCCGGGCACTTTATTATGTGAAGTCAACATATAATTAATTATACAGTCCATTCTTTTATTTCTACAATTCGGAAAAGGCAGTATTCCCTACCCAAGTAGGCACAGGGCATTGTCTCCAACAACGATATATGTGGCGGTGGCAAATTGAAATGTACATATTAAATAATTTTGACTATAAACGCGATGGTTGTGGGTTCCCATCCTATTTGGGGAATTAATTATTTTCATTTCTCCGCTCTGGCAAATAGACAGTATTGAATTCCGCTACTTAACAAAAGACTGAACCAGCGCGGGTTCTAGGTAAGGTGTACGTAAGAAAAGAAAAAAAGTTAAGTTCACGTTGTATCTTGCGTAGCATAACATTATAGCATGATAGTCAAAGGGAACCTTTTTTGTCTTGGCAAAATGGGAAAATGAAAATAATTGTAACTCCGAGTGAGAATCGAACCTACAACCGCCGCGTTTATCGTTAGACATTGTGTCGCTGTACCACGATAGCCTCAAAAAAAAATAATATTCGCTTTTTTTTAGCTTCACGTTGTATCTTGCACATAGCAGGGCACTCCAAGAAAACACTGGTTTTGTTAGTCTGTCTCAATTTAAAACATTGTGTGTTGAGTGACGGAACTCAACGCCGCGCTCTAGTTTTATCCAAAGAAAGCATATCAGAACCCATATCCACACTCACCGTATCTTTACAAGCGGAATCATTCTCCGGTGGGGCCCAGTAGTAACATTCCTGAGGATTCATAGAGTCCACGAATAACACACCTGCTATGAGAGCGTCAAGTTCATCTAATTTCGATAGACGCATGTTAACTTCCTGAGAAAAAAAATAAGCAAAAATAATAATAACAAAATACTATTTTAAACAAGATTAAGACCCGTAATTATAAGTCGCTCTCATCTCTAAGATCGATCTTGGGATGCCGATAAATCTATAAAAGACAGAAAACAGATTCTCAAGATCGATCTCGGAGTTGATATCTATAAATACGGGCCTTAATTATACTAGATTTTTTTTTCCTGGTGCATTGCATTTTACAAGTTTATACTTATTTAAAAAAAAGAGTTTAAAAATGGAAACGTAGCGATATTAAATTTATACTCTGACCACTAAGCCATACGTTCCCATCCAGCTACTTATTGTCGATCGTCAATTCTTATACAAGATTTTTTTTTATAGTTTCACACTGTTTCCCGCCCATATCATAATAGACAGAGGTTAATATACTTCGTTACCCTTAAGACACTTCCGTTTCCCACTTTGCGCTGAATTGTGGGGAAACATATCGTGTTCAATGGCGAAATTAAACGCCGCGTTCTGCCTTGAAAATATTAGTGGCAATCGAATCCACAACCTGTCGCGTTATTATATTAAATATTTTTTCTGCAGAAATATGATATACGCTATAAATTATTTCTCAATATAATAAAACAATTTCTCAAAATTTGTCATCATTAACTATTAATGCTAATGATAGAATTTTTAATGTATTTTTTATAACCACATAAAATTTTACGTATTATTTTATTCTCATCAATAATTTGTATATAATATCTACCTACATATATACCGTGTCGTGGCGCAGGGGCACAAAGTGTGACTGTAAAACCGACTGGTTGTGGGTTCGATCCCCACTCGAGGAGATGAAATATATATTTAAATTTATATTTCCATTTCTTCGCTCTGGTGCCGAGGCAAAGCGCGGCGTTGAGTTCTGCCACTCAACACGCAATGCCTCCAAAATTCGGCAGAAAATGGGGAACGGAGTGTCTTAACACTAGGTTCTATCTGCCTACCCTGCTATGTCCGGGATACAGCGTGAAGCTGTATAGTACGTATATACCGTATTGAGGTAATTTCAAGTCAATAGATAATTTACTAATTTAGCTTCACGCTGTATCTCGCAGGTATCAGGGGAGGCTGACGGAATCTGGGAACCTAATGTTGCTTTAAGGCCATCGTGGCGCAGTGGCACAAGAGTGTGACTGTAAACGCGACAGCTGTGGGTTTGATCCCCACTCGAGGGAAATAAAAATTATATTTATTAATATTTTCACTTCTCCGCTCTGTCGCGACGTTGAGTTCCGTCACTAAACAGGCAATGCCTCAAAAAAATATAATATCTGGTTTTGAACTCGCAACTACCAATATAAATTAATAACATAATTAAAACAAATACAATCTTGACAACATATCAGTCCTACTAATGATTTTTTATATCAATTGGAAATCAAATCAGCCCCAACCTTAATAAAATCTTCTTCAAACTTATAAGCGCCGCCGCCCGTCGCATATATTGTATTGACAAGGGCCGCCATACCTATAATTAATAAAAATATTATTATGATATCCCAACCCAAATTTGAGATAAAAAAAATGGTAGGCAGAGTGAGGTTATTGTCAGGACACTCCATTCTTCTTCGTTTTTCGAAATTCAAGATATTGCGCTTTAAACATATTTTTTTCATGATTTGGTAATCGAAATCTTAACAATGGTGCCAATCTACTCTACACGGTCAGTTGCGCTATTCTAATAATCTAACAGAAAGAAGAAAAACAAAAGACAGACAGGGACAAGTGTGCTACTATAAACCTTATAGGTTGTGGATTCAATTCCCATTCGGGGGGAATGAAATATTTAATATTCTCATTTCTTCGCTCTGGTAACGAGACAAAGCTGGGCGTTGAGTTCCGCTACTTAACACTCAATATCTCGCTCAATAACTCAATTGGGATAAATTGGTAAAAAGAATATTAAACGTACCCTTAGATCTGGCCAATTGTAGGAACGCACCAACTTCACTTGTAGGGAACCTTATAAAGTGAAGGGTACCCCGTCTGCCGCGTATTGTTACGTTTTCCATCTGAAATTGAGTTAAAATTACTTTACTTCTTCATATAACTGCCATATTTTAAGTAGTTTCTAGTTTACCTTCATGCTGTATTTCGTATGTAAGCAGGGCAACGGAAGAAAATCGACGAAAAGTGGAGAACGGAAGTATTTTAATAGGAACACTAGGTTCCCAGATTCCCACTGCTATATGTGTAATACAGCGTGAAGCAAAAAATAATTGAAATAAAACGCAAATTATTATAAAGACTACTTGTATCATCAATGTAAGCATTATCTCTTGACCTTGAAGTGACCTCTACATTTATAATACATTATATAAAATATTAATTAAATATCTATGACAATAAAAAAAATGCACAAATAGAATCATAAAGGGCGCATGATTTGCCTGACATGTTTTTTTTTCACGGATCTTATACAATACATAGGAAAATGATTTATTAACAGATAAATCGCAGCGTCGCGTTCTGTTTCTACTCAGCACGCGACATCTCGACGGTGCGAAGTGTCTTAAGACTAGAGTCCCACTGACTACCCTATTATATGCGGGATACAGCGTGAAACTGAGCTAAGAGAACATCGACATTCCGCTGTTATTAGTGATGTATCACTTTCTGAAATACGTGGATTCTCATATCACAAGCTACTGAACCGTTTAGATTAAATTTGGACTGTTCTCTAAGCGGGAATATATGTCGATTATACCAAAAAAGATGATTCTGTGCAGATTTAATTTTAGAATTTTTCTTACTTTTGATTATTGTCCGAGAAAACAATGCGTAAAAGTTTAGAACGCTTAACTTCAAAGCGACAACGACTCATCGTCTATACTGTACCAGAACTAACCTGCAAATGCACATCTCGTCTCCCAGTCTTGCCATATGCGGAGTTCCTCGTCAAGTAACGTCTTATGTTCTTTAGTATTTCGGTTTCCTTGTCCAACTCGCGTCTGTTAGTCTCGCGTGGTTCAAAATAAACCAACTTCGTTAGAGTACCTCCTATATCCATACCGAACCATGGCATAGCTGAAGGAGAAATAATAATTTAATAAAAGTTATTTTAATGAAAATCTATAGAAATATTACAAGTAGTGGCGTAGGGGCACAAGTGTGTGACTGTAGGCGCGAACGGTTGCGGGTTTGGTTCCCTTACGATGAAATTAAATATTTAATATTTTAGTTTCGTCGCTCTGGTGTCGAGGCAAACGCCAGTCAACACGTAATGCTTCCACAATTCGTCGGAAAGTGGGTGGACGAAAGTGTCTTAATAGGAACGTAGTCTCTTAACACTAGATCCCCAGGGTTCATACAGCGATCAGTCGATACAGCGATCAGTCGATACAGCGTGAAAGAAAAATCTAAATAAAAATAATTAAAAAAAAAGCTAAATACTCACGAGGTGCATTATTATCTGGCGGGGTGGGAGGTGTAGGTTCACACATTTTGGTTGGTTTCTCTAGCGGAGGGGAGTATGGCGACCGTCTCGCTCTTTTTAGTTGATTACTTCTGAAGTGGAAAAGAAATAGATATATTATACCAAATTCGCCGTTATAAACCTCAAATTCATCCAAGTTACAGACATTCAAATTACCATTTGGAATTAAAATATTTACTGTTCGACTCAAACTCGAGAGAACGATATTTTCATATGAATTGTATGAATTTGTAGTATAAAACCTAACCTTATCAAATAAGCTATGTATAATGTATATATCTATCTCTTCAAAGTTCATCAAGATGGCTTGGTGGTCAGAGCGCTTGGACGGTTTCCGTGCGGGTTCAAATCCCGCTACGTTAATAAAGTATTCTAAAAGTATAGTAAGTAAATTATTAAAATTAACTATATATACATTATACATAGCTTATTTTATAAGATTTTTTTTATTATATAATAGAAAAGAAATAAATGAATCGGATTTGTGCCTAAATCTAAAATAATTAACATTTTGATAAATTTTTACATAAGTTGAACTCAAACAACTCCTCTTTCTGTATAGATATATTTAAAAAATTAAAATAAGGTAAAATACACTTATTATTATTAAAATACACTTATTACATGATTTTTAAGTAACGATAAACATTTGAAGAAAATTACAGAAAGTCCATAAAAAAAATTATAAGCCAAAAAGCGTACTAAGTAAAGCATACCTGATCAGAGTGCGGGAGGGCGTACCGCCGCGCTCGGGCCTACAGGCCGCGAGGCAGCCTTCACAACGATGTAGGCGCATCTGTAATAATAAAAAATAAATATTTTATATAGAATGTTAGTACTTAGCTCGCGGCTTTGCCCGTTTTGACTGTACTAATATTATAAAGCTAAAGAGTTTGTTTGGTTGAACGCGCTAATCTCAGAAACTACTGGTTCGAATTTCAAAAATCTTTTTATATTGGATAGTCTATTTATAGAGCAGACTTTTTTTTTGATTTCAATGTAACGGTCAAAGTTACCTCCCACGCTTAAAATATGGCAATTGTGTCATATACAACTCTAAGTTATTTCAATTTGACCACAGAGAATGGCTATTTATTTATTCTATAAAAAAAAGTGTTATTTTACACTCAAAACAGTAAAATATTTATACAAAAAGATTTACGTATACGTATTATATATTACATAAGGATACAAAAACACTCAAAAGGCAGTTCACGTCCAAACGAGTCAGCATTAGGAATTCAGTTCGAAAATGATTATACAATACATAAAATGTAAAACATCGTGAAAACTACATACTTGTGATAGATAGTTGTGGCGAAATGGCATAGCGTAAACGCGGCTGTGGGTTTGATTTCTATTCGGGGAAGTTAATTATTAACATTTTCATTGGATCATAAGGAGTGTAGGGAATCAGTGCATGTAGAGACCTCTAAATTTCAACAGAAATCAGAAAAAAAAACGGGATTCTCCATTTTACGTCTTAGAGTTCGCATAAGCAAATGTTACGGGGTCGGGCAGTAACTACAAATAAAAGTTTATATACCGCAATATGGCTATGGTTTCTTTGATACCTGGCTAGCAATGCAGTCACGTCAAACGTTCGACTCCCCTTGTAGGTCAAGTTGGTTAATTTTTTATCTAGTCATTCTGTTTTCTGTTAAACTTAATTAATCAATGCTGATATTGAAATTATATATATTGCTTTATATTTGCCTGAACGTATTGTTATACTATAGCCGAATTAAACTAAATGCTAACATAAATTGTAGCCTATGTGTCGTTACGATACATATGTTCAATTATTGTAAAGTTTCATATAAATCCGATTAGTCATTTTAGTGTGAAAGTGGATTAAACATCCATCCATTCTCCCAAACTTTCACATTTATAATATTAGTAGGAATAAAAAATCAAATGAAATCAACTTCACGGTGTATCCCGCACACAGCAGGGCAGACAGAGTGAACCTTGTGTTAATACACTCCATTTCCCAACACCAACACCGCTCTTTGCCTCGTCACCAGAGCGAAAAAATAGAAATAAATATTATTATAAAAATTAATATTTCATTACCTCGCGATTCTCCAACCAGTCGCGTTTATAGTCACAATTTGTAGCCCTGCGCCACGTCTAGCTTCTATTATAATATTAGTAGGAGATTATTATATTGTATTATATAATATTGTAAAGCTAAGGCGTTAGTTTGGATATACGCGATCATCTCAGGAACCACTACTTCATATTGTCAAGGCTATGTCCCATATTGCATCACGTTAATCGTTTCGATGAACTTGCAGTCGCATTTACCTCGAGTACTCTGAATGTGTCCATGTATGGTACACAAGTCTTGGTTATTAATAATCGTTTATTAGGTTGAGCTGTAAACTAATTATATAAAAAAATCTAAGAATCTGAACTTGAACCACTTGAAATAATTATAATATTATTAGCTTCATGCTATACCCCGCACAAAAGGGGGAAGGTAGAGGGAACCTAGTGTCAAGCCACTCCGTTCCCCATTGTGAAATAATTATATATAAGTAATATATACTGATAAAACTTGGCAGTTATATGTAGACTAAGTTACAATAAAATATTATGGTATCAACGAACTGGCGTGATGATGGAACCAGGAGTTGAATATTGGAACTGTTCAGAGGTCACTCTTACTAGTAACCCATTCGGTATTAGGCTAACACAATTTATAGCCCCGAGTACATCTTATAGCACTTCCATCACTTGCGTAGAAAAGCATGTTTTTTTAAAACCATATATAATTTAACTTTGATGGTAAAAACTAATAAGGATCTTAATTTAAAAAATGTGAGAAATAATATCTATTATAAAATAAATCCTTGAATTTGGCCTTAAAATGTATATTAAATTTAGTACAAAAACAAACTTAATACCATACTACAAGAGAGTATAAATTTGATTGAAAAATTATTAAGTACGGTAGGTCATATTCGCAAATACAAGGCTCTAATAAAACTGGTTTTGTGAATAATTTGTTCAATAAATAGTTTTTTTGTTGTGAATACATGCGGCGTTGGGTTCCGTCTTAATATACTCAATAACATGTATTATAGGGTAATCCCCCACAAGTGGGAGATGTATACAGATAATAAATACATTGATATCATCTATTAATGATTTATCATTGAATTACATATTATATACTTTAGGTATTATACTTTAATACGTTTGTATGTAAATGCGAAATATATAAGTAAACGAACGAAATATGGCGTAACTTAACGCCTAACATTGTCAAAATCATATAAAAAATAACATTTTTCAAAAATTCTAACCCGTAGTTTATTAGATTAGCGCGTCCAACCAAATAAACACTTCAGATAGAAGTATAGATTCAATATTAGCGTAATAACTGCAGGTCTATGTCATTGAAACCTATCAAATATTTACTTATTAAGGCCAAGGATTATAAAAATTTTATATATTGTCATTTATGCATACCATTTTCCTTGAGATTTACTATAATATTTCAATAATGTAAGGCCGTCGTGGCGCAGTGGCAAAACGTCCGATAGTGAACGTCACGATTGTGAGTTTGATTTCCACAGGGGGAATAATTTATGTTCATTTCCTCGGTGTGGTAACAAGACAAAGTCAGGTGTTGAGTTCCGCCACTCACCACTTGTCCAAACCACCAATGTTTAAAAAATTGAGCGGGACGTAGGGAACTATGTGCTGTTTTATAAATCAAGCCCTTTCATTTAATACCTATATTAGTGGTTTATGCAAATAGTTGTAATACGCCATTTTGTTGCGGCGGCCATTTTGGATTATTAGCAAAATAAATTACCTATATGTAATTTCATTGTCATAAGAATTGAAAGAATTGACACACATACTAACATGGCAAGTTGGATAAAAGCTCGTAAAAATACTATTTTGTGTTAAAATCTCACTTAGGCACGACGCAAACGTAAAGCGTAGTAGGACACATGAACACGTTATACCGGAGGTAGCTGATTCAAACCTATCATATTTATACTACTCAGAATTTCAACAAGTGAAAAAAGTATTCGATAAATACTTATCCAAGATATAATTTGGCAAACATTAGCAGCCACGACAGTCATTGTGTTATCTTTTGAAAAAAGAAATGATAAGCCGTATCATCATTTAAACAGTTTTAAAGATGTAATGCCGAATACAATAATAGTAATAGTAATTTTTATTACATATCGACACACTTCTGAGTTTAAATAATAATATAAAAATGAGTCACTAAGCGCGACGTTATGTTCCGTCTCTCGAGACGCAATGCTTCGGATAAGGACGGAAAGCGGAGAACTGAGTGTCTGGACGTTAGGTTTATCGTGTCGATCCTGCTATATAGGGGATCCAGCGCAGCGTAAAGCTGAATCCCACGTGTGGAAGTGTTTATATTTTTTTTTCTGATTCACGCTGTATCCCGCACATAGCAGCGCAGAAGGAATCTAGCGTTAAGAACCGTTCCCCATTTTCCGTCGAATTCTGAAGGCATTGCATTGAAGGTGTTGACTAGCGGAGCTCAACGCCGCGCTTTAGCGCGTGAGCACACCAGAGCGAAAACATCAGAATAGTAAATATTTCATTTCTTCGAGTGGGGATAGAACCCACAACCTATCGCGTTTACAAGTGTTGTGTAGTCGTAGTTGTGCAGTCTTGTGCTCCTGCCCCACGACGGGTATATATATTTTTTTGTTATTCATAAATCTCCTTTTTACTATTAATTTGCTTTTGATAATAATTGTTAATGTAAGCAGCGAGTATTCTCCAAAACAAAATGAATATACATAGATACATAGGTATTTTTATAAAATTTCCGTGACAGACAGACAGAAGAACAGAGTTTCACGTTATGTGGGACACATATATCACCTATGAGTTCCGCCACACGTTGAGTGACGGTACTCAACGCCACAATATCAACTTAACTAAATTCACGAATTCTCTAGTGGGAATCGAACAGAACAATCTAATACGACCAGACATCTAGTAATTGCATCGCGATGGTACGATTAGGCTTATTTTAATATGATATATAATACTTATCGATGGATTTAAAATTAGGCCCAAGTCCAATTATCCATATATTACACTCTACTTATTAGATAACAAATTTGATAATAATGAACAATTGATTGTAAAACATTATTCTATAAGCTCTGTACAATACGTAGAAAGATACGGGTTCGAGCTTCACGCTGTATTATAGCAGGATAGGCAGAGGGAACCTAGTGTTAAGACACTCCGTTCCTCACACACTGCCCAAATTTCGAGACATTGCGTGTCGAGTGGGAGAATTCAAACTCGTATTTTGTCTTGATACCAGATCTAGAAAAAAAATGTATTCCTGTAGTGGGAATTAAATCTACAAACATTGCGTTTACAGCTAGACCAGACTATTAAGTCAGTCGTTTAAAATGGTCCTTCTTTGGATAATATCTAAGAATTTACCTTTTAAAATGTTATTAATGTAAATTGTAACTAAAATAATCGAGTTTTGAATAAGTTCCAGTATTTTATTAAACTTTGACATATGAATAAATACAATACGCATTGTTCGATCGATTTGCATATAAACTATTAAACATTTATATTTTTTTTAGCTTCACGCTGTATCCCGCACATATTAGGGTAGCCAGAGGGAATCTGGAAACTTCTCTGGATCTGGAGCGTCCTTGCCGCTGATGACATCCTCTCAACCAGCCACATAGTGCTCTTTGTCAGAATTATGGAAACAAGTTGTTCATGATTGAATGTATCAATCTGTTGGCAAACACAGCATAATAAAAATATTATAGGTGGTATGCAGGCGAAGCCGCGAGTGAGGCGCTAGTATTTTATAAAAAACTTATATTTTATAAAAAACTTATATTTATACAAGCTTACAATGTTTTATAGAAAATTTCGTGGGATATCCTGTGTAAAACAATAAGTAGTTTTTTTAAAACCCTATCAGCAACGACCACTAAAACTTCTATGAACAACTTCCTCTTAACATTTAGCTTTCGCATAAACTTCTGTCACTTTTTCAAATATTATATATCACATACATAGATATGGGTATTGGCCAGTCACAAGCGTGCGACTGTAAACGCAACAGCGTGTGGGTTCCACTCCCACTTGATTGAATGAAATATTAAATTATTTCATTTCTTCGCTCTGGTAAAGCGACCAAGCGCGAGCTTGAGTTCCGTCACTCAACACCTAATGCCCCAGACTTCAGAGGAAAGTAAGAACCGGAAGTGTCTTAATGGGAATGGAGTATCTCAACATTCGGTTGCCAAGTTCTCTCTACCTACCCTGCTATATGCGGGATACAGCGCGAAGCTAAAATATATATGCTATGAATTATGATATATGTTATATTATATATCTATGCATGTAAAAGTAGCTTTTACTCAAGTAAGCTAGTAATGTAAATAATATTCTTCAAGAGATAATTAACTTAGGTTTAAAGTGATCTTTTTGTGTAAAAGATTTTTCTTCTTTTTTATTGCTTAATTTATGTTGGTAAAATTAATACATTTATTAAAATTAAAATTGTACGAATATTATATAATAACTTCATATAATTTTTATATTATTATAATTTTTTTATGGATTTGCGTATGTATATAATTAATAATATGACTACAGATATTTATGACGACTATTATAAGGTAATCCTTATACCGCCGGTAGAGTGGGTAACATCGAAATCGTGAAATGCAATATAACGAGAGAGGCTATAGGTTTAAATTTTTATATTTAAACCAGTAGTTATTAAGATTAGGGCATTCAACAAAACAAACTCATAAGCTTTATAATGTAAGTTACCGCACCTCCCACCTCTCCCATGATATTGCATGTTACGAACCCACAACCGCCGCTTTTACAGTCGCACACTGTACCACTGCTCCACTACGGTCTCAGATAAGAACTAAGTGGAGCCTTAACAAATTGTTACCTTAAGAACTCTAGAAATACGTATTCAATTATAAAGAGAAATATAACCATTTTTTGTTTAACGCAAAAACAACAAGGTCGGTTGTATGATGTTATATGTAATAAAATATTTAATTATAATTATCCATTTATTATGATAATAATCTAACAATCTTATACGTAAATATTGTAATATTTTTTGTAATGCATGAATAAAAGAAATACTTTAAATACTTATTGTAAGGGTTCCGTAACACAAAACCCTTATAGAATCACTGTGTTGTCTGTTCGTCGGCCAGTCCGTCTGTCATGCCAATATTTAACATTAGTTAATCAGGTCTACAGTCTCTTGTAGCATAGAATCAAATAAGCTTACCTATAAGTCAACGCAATCAAAACAGACGTGTGTGAATGCTTCGTTTTTCCTGTATTTTCTATGAAATTCGTCATGAATTGTCAATATTTTTTTGACAGCTTTTCGTCAAAATTAATAATAATATTGGGATATGAGGAATAGAGTTAGACGCCGCAACGCTTAGTCACGTAAAAAAGTCTTCGTAGCAGTATTTAATCTAGTACTATTAAAATAAATCATACGCTTAGCTACGACACGTTGAAATCCTTATATTTATATTACAATGCGTTTCAGTTAGCACCTCTAAGAATCAGAACTCTACTTTTTAGAAAATATATAAAAAAAAGGAACGAATTACGGATTGTTTACGGAAGTACGGATTTGAACCCGCGCCTCGTAAAAACAATCCAAGGAATCTTTGGGTAGCGGAAATATGTATAAATACAGAGATGCTAGCAACAGTCAGTTGTAACAAGCATATAAAATAAAAAATATTTTTCTTTCCTAAGTGTGGAATAACAATTTAAAATTGTAACATAATATTTATATATAAGTAGAATTCTCTCTCGCCAAATGATAATTCTAAGTAATTATCTTTGTGCGTGCTATGGGCGGAACACAACGCCGCGCTTTGCCTCGTTTCCAGAGTGTTTCGAGCGTGTTTTTCAGTCTCACACTTGTGCCTCATGCAACTTTATACTAAATGAGGTAAAAATTGTGCTTGTAGTATACAAGATATAATATAGAAACAAAATTGAGCAAAGTCCATAAACATTAATCATTCTTTTTTATAATAAAAAAATAAATCGTTACTTCGTTATTTCGACAAATATCTTTCTTAAGTAAATCTAACAGAATCTTATTTTTTAACATACTAATATGTGAAAAACATAAGGAACCTGATAAATTTTCATTACAGACTAGTTGTCGTACGACGTGTAAAGGCAAATGCTGTATTTTCCCGTTCCCGTTGGGATGTCGGGCTCTCCTTCACTGTCTCAACTACACTCCCTAATAATAATAATACTTATTTTAACTTTCTAAGTCTAGTAGTTTCATCTGTGCAATGTCTGTCAGTCCATTTTGCCTGTATTTATAAATCGCACTCAACTGTGAGATCGATCTTGAGATTTTAACGGCATCTCAAGATTGATCTGAGAGTTGAGAGCGATTAAAAAAATACCAGAGTATTTTCTTTCTTTCTACTACGAAAAGTAGTGGAAAAAAATAAAATAGTTCAAATATGTTTTAAAAAAACTTTCTTGATCTATACCTGTTTCATCTAGAACTTTATCAAATTTGATCAATCTAATCATCACAGTTAAATGTTAGAAATCTTTTGTGTATAAGTTTTTCCATAAAAAAAGAGAAAAATAAAACTAATTCAGTTTCCAGAGTATAAATCAAACCACGTTTGCGTAATGAGCATAAAAACACTTTAGTGACACATCACTTTTTTTTTCAGCTTCACGCTGTATCCCGCATACAGCAGGGTAGGTAGAAGGAACCTCGTATTAAGACACTGTGTTCCCACAGAGGACATAGGGAACAGAGTGACAAATCACTTCGCTCTGAATTTTCTGTCCAAATAGGGATATTACCTGTTGGATGACAGAACTTACAACGTTCGCTTATATAAGATAAAATAAAACAAAATAAAAAAAACTTTTATAATCATTTCAAAGTAAATTCACAATAGTATTTCAAATTAAATTTTATGTAACAATTATTCAACGTATAATTTTTTAATTATCTTACATCTAGTACCTATAACTTACAATTAGAGGTCAAAAACAATAAAATAAGTTTAGATATCTAACCCACAACCATCGTCCTCTAACATTAAATATATATATATATATATATATATATATATATATATTATAGCTCCATGGTGTATCCCGTAACCAAAGGGAACCTCTGTTAAGATACTCAGTTTTTCGCGCAGCGTTCCATTTTTGAGAAATTTCACGTCGAGTGGCATTTACTCAATGCCATGTATTGTCTTGTTTCCAGAGTGACGAAGAAGAAGTCAGTCGTGGCGCAGTTGTAGCGCACAAGCGTATGACTGTAAACATCACAGGTTGTGGGTTTGATTATCACACGAGGAAATGAATTATTTAATGTTGTCGACGCAAAGCGCGTTGCGTTCCGCCACTCGACACGCAATGTCTCCAGAGTTCGGAGGAAAGTGGGGAACGGAGTGTCCCACTGTTACCACTAGGCTTTCTGAGCCTACCCTGCTACATGCAAAATAGAGCGTGATTACGTATATATAAGTGATATGTAGGTATAAAGATTACCTATTTTGCTATAAATTATTATATACCTATAACCAACTATGCTATTAATATGAAAATATGGAATTTTTGACGACCGATGAATGACAGTCAAATTATTTCATACTAAAATAATCAAACGATTAACAGGATAACTTGAATTTATTTCAAAAATTTCAAATAGGTACACACTACTACATACAGATCCCAAAAAATTACATTCGAAAGCGAATTTCATTTGTATTTTATATCATTATATCATTATTTATAATAAAAAAGTTTTTTATAAGTTTTCCCTAACAACAGAGAAGAGAGAACCCACTGTACAAGCACTTTGTTCCCCATTTTTCGGGACATTGCGTATTAAATACCGGAACTTAACCGCTACTAGAGCTAATATTATATAATAAAAATAACTTAAATATAATAATTTCCGCGAGTGTGGTTTGCCATCACGCCACGATATCCTTAAAAAATATATATTATAATCAATTTTAATTCAGAATGATCGAGATTCGACCGATCGAGAACTCAACAATACCTATAATAATTACACAATATATAATATAACTAATTTACTTTTCAATTTCAATGAAATACATTATCATATCTTAAGGTCAATAATACTCACATGATGTATCGTTATAACTCCACTTTTTTCTGCCATTTTTTTTATTTAAAAAAAAACCGGTACAAAACTAATATCACAGATTGAATAAATAATTTTAAAAGGAAAGTTAAATTAAGACATCACTTCAATCATCATCAACCTCCAAACTCAGCAACCGACCCACGTCTAACAAATTAACAAGAATATAATCAATTATTTTATAAAAAAATAAATTATAATATAAAATAATGGCGGACGCTTGTATTAAAATGCGAATATCAAATGAAAACATTTAATTTGTTTCGTAAGTGAACACGTTCGCGCCGTGTGACGGTCGCGCACCGAATGCGAATTGGCGCGTTCGATTTTCGAATATGTGCGCTCGCGCAACTGATAACGATAGTGATTTAATTGTTACGTAGACATCTATCTACATATGAGTTAGTTATCCTTTGGTTCGTTGCTGACGAGGACTTTATCTATAATTATAAACTGAAAAAACGTCAACATATTTCTATTTTTTTTTAACATTTTTAAGTGTTATTCCACATTTAGGGACAAAAGTATATTTCTCTTTATTTAGTATAGGGTATTAATAGACAAATAATTAAATATTTATACGAACCTTAAAAAAACGAGAAAACAGAGGACTCAAATAAAGCCATTTTGCGTGAGAACCTAACCAGATTAAGAAAATAAAAAAATAAAGTAACTTTTCGAAAAAAAAAAGGTTCTTAACTTGCGTTTTTGACTAAGAGTTATGTATGATATATGACATTTGGAGTTCTAAAGTAAAATTCGCTATTCCTCGATAAATAGATTATCCAACACAAAATAATAATTTAATTCGAACAAGATGTTTCTGAGATAAGCGAGTTCAACCAAACAAACTGGTCATCGGTGAGCTTCGCCACTCAACACGTAATGTCTCAAGAATTCGACAGAATGTGGAGAACGGAGTTTTCTTTACCGGGTTTCCTCTGCCTACTTTCTAATAAAAATATAAATAAGCAAACCACTACATAAGAATTTTTGCGTATAACTACCACGGGCACAAAAAGGGGTAAACGGGTCGAAGCACCTCCTGATGGTAAGCGGAACTTTTGCCCATGGACATCTATAATGAGGGGTTTGCGGATGCGCCACTGGCCTCGAGGGTGAAAGTGTGTTTACACGCGACGATGATCTTGATGCATGCACGTTAGATGCCAAAAAAGCATCCAGATGGTGCGGATGATATTTACTCCCGAGAAAGAAGGTGGAAAGAAAATGGTGGCACCGATTGAAATATTTTCAGCGAGCCGTCCTCACAGTAAAGACGGTAGAATACTGACAGAGAACCAGCTACCCTCAGTGTACTAAGGGTTCTAAGCCGTTTGTAAGCTTGGGATGGTCGACTGACGTTGCCGTTCGAATTGCATGCCGTTGAATGGAGTCAAGTGGTTGTAGTTGAGACTGAGGGGCACCTGTCCATAGGTGGGACCAGTACTCTACATGAGAACGATTTTCTCATATCAAATATTGCTTCGCCCTGTTCAGTACTTCGTTCGATATGTCGACCCCAAGAATCGCAATATTACCTCTGTACTAATACAGAGGGAAATGCTCTGGATTTTCACCCTACAATGAACAAAGACGCAAACTTGTATCTTTGAAGGATTAAACATAACAGCAAATGTTTTTATAAAACTTTAAAATCAACTTCTAGTATTTTTTTGCAAAAACCAAGGTAGACAAGGGGAACCTAGTATACGCCGTTCTGAATCGATATCTGCCCGATTCAAGATGCTGCGAGTTGAGTGACGGAGGTCAACGCCTTACTTTGGTCCCACTCAAGTGGCGAAATCGAAATAAATGGAATATTAACATTCCTCCATCACGTTTAATAATCTCAATAAATTTTCTAAAAGGTAATTTCTACAATCTTTTATAATTTCGCATATATCCGAGATTAAAAGTTCACTACGCATCATTGTATTATCAAATATTGATAACAACCAACAGATAAAATAAATATAGATTATATAATCTTTAATATGTCCTTCTCTTTTTTAAACGTAGAAGTGAAAGAGACAGCATAAATTTTGTGTCCATTAGGGGGCTTAATTGGTATCTTATCTGTTTGGCAAATATATGAACAAATAAATACTTTTGTTGTCTTTAAAACTATTATTAGTCAGATATTGTAAAAGATAATAAAGACATTTAAAAAAAATACAGCAACTACACTCTGAATATACATAATATTTAGAAATTTTAAAAGCAAAATTATTAACCAAATGGAGTGTTTTAAAATCTATAGGTTACTATAGAGTCTATAGTCGTCGCGTTGTGTTTACAGTCACACTTGTACCCCTGCGCCACGACTGGCCTTAAAAAAATGTCTAAATAAAGTATAAAAAAACAAATAATCTGGGTTTTCACTTTAGTTTTAGACAAGTCCCCCTATAATTTAATTATTACATATACACTAATATGTTAACAAAATAAAAAAAAACAATAAGTGTCAAAATATTTATTTTGATGTCTAACACTATAAGTATTTGTAAATATTTACATACTGTATACTTCTATACAGAAAAAAAGAACTTCGTACTACAGTGACACAGCATCTCACTATAAACACGACGGTTGTGGGTTCGAATCACACATGGCCTAATCAACTATTTTTATTTTTATTGTCTTGCGTCACTCAAACCGCAAAATATCGACAATTAGGCAATAAGTGGGTAACAATGTGTCTTACTAGGTTCCTTCTGCCTAATCTGCTATATACGGGTACAACTTCTTGAACTTTCTATATATCTAATGAAATTTTTTTTAGCTTCACTTCAAGTAGGCTTTGGCTCGTTACCAAACCGAGAAAATTGAATTATTAAATATTTAATGTCCTAAAGATTATATTGTAAAAAAAGGGGCGAGGGAAATAAGTTGTGCAAAAATAATATTAAGTATATGTATATTCGGAAAGGTGTGTCTTTCTTGTTCAAACAAAAAACTTTATTCAAAATATTGACCTAACTAATATGTTGATCTACACTACTATAATAAAGCGTTTATTTACACTACAACTATTCTATTATTGTTCAATGTCTGTCATCAATATTTTATCGAATTCGTTACCAACTGATTAGCGCGTTAGCATTTGCACACCACCTTACCTCCAACTGACATTAGTCTTGCTTACCCTAGCAACAGCGTCAACATTGATCTCTTCGCAATCTTAATCGATTGTATTGTATGTATGTATAGGTAAAAAAATATTTTTTTTTACAAAATGTGATAAAGATTGAGAAAAAAACACACTTTCCATCTATCCAACCACCACGTACCCAAGCCACGTGATCAGATCGGGGAAATATCTACCAAAGGCGAAGAATTCAGGTCGTAGTGGCAGGCACAAGCGTGGGTCCACGCGACAGTTGTGAGTTCGATCCACTCGGGTTAATGAGATATTTTCATTTCCTCAAAGCGCGGCGTTGAGTTCCGCTACGCAACACGCAACCTCTAAGTGAGGAATTGAAGTGTTTAAAATTAGGTTCCCAGGTTCCCTCTGCTTACCCTGTTAGGTGTGGGATGCAGCGTGAAGTTAAAAAACATGTACCTATTAGAAGTCCTCGTGACGCAGTCACACAATGTCTGACCGTAAACGCGACGTTTGTGAGTTCCATGACCCATCTGTAGGTACTCGGATGAATAATTACAATTAATTTATTTTCATTTTCCCCACTCTGGTAAAGGCAGCGCGGCGTTGAATTCTGCCACTCAACACGTAATGTTTCGAAAACTGCGAAAAGTGAGAATTGTCTTAATAAGTTTCCTCTGCCTACCCTTCTATGGAGGAAATGAGAATGCTGAAAAAAATCGGAATCGACCCCACAACCACCGAGTAAAATTTGACAGAAATGACCATTCTTTATTAAGCATGTGTAAACAAAAACACGTCATATTATTCCTTATACTTATGGGATTTACATTTACTTATTCAGCGATAAATAACAGGAAGGTTATTAAGTTACGAAATATAAGTACATATATGTATAGGCGTATAGGCAACAATTGTGGGTTCGATTCCCACTTGGGAGAATTAATTATTTAATATAAATTTCGTCTTTTCGCTCTGATAATAAGACAAATTGCGGCGTTCCACAACTTTAGACGTAATGTCTCGAAAATTCGGCGGAAAGTCGGGCACAGAGTATTTTAACATTTAAAAACAAAAAGTTTAGCTTTCAACTAAATAGACGTCATTGTGACGTAACTGTGGAATGTCTGAGTGACACAATTGATGTTCGTGGGTTAGATCCCCATTCGATGGAATACTTATATTAAAAAAAATGTTTTATCGATGGTTTTACCCGATCGGTTTCCAGGATGCGTAGGTTCGAGTCCCGCTACGTTCAAATTTTTATACGTTTTCTAAATAAGTATTTTTATCGATATGTTTATGTAAACTACGAATTCAATCAAATAATATCACTAAAAAGGTAGAAAGTGTAGAATGGACTCGGAGTGATTATTTTTTTCCTAATAAATTGGTAAAGATACAATATTTTGTATTAAAATATAACTTCGTCATATATCTTCGTATATAGGCCCTCGTGACGCAGTGGCCTCAACAATTTGGTGGGAACATTTGACTTTGACCTAGATTCCCAGGTTTCCTTTGCCTACCTTTTTATGTGTAGGATACAGCGTGAAGCTAAAAATATATTCTTATTAATTATATTGTCTTGTTACCAGAGCGATGAAATGAACATATTAAATAATTTATTCCCCCGAATGGAAATCGAACCCATAATCGTCGCGTTATAATTGCACGTCGGCTTTTTTGTCGAACGTAACAGTTGTGACCGCAAACAATATGTAATGGGTTTTGATGTTTGCTATGGGAAGTTTATATGTTTTACGTAATTTCCTTGTTTCTATAGTAATATTTATAAATAACTTATTAAATAAATAAATATTTATAGGTAAAAAAACGTTTATATGTAAAAAAAAAATGTATAGGCGGAATTTGAACTCGTGTATTATTGATTAATATTTATAAAGGTTCAAAGTTGATTCAAATATCAAAACAAAAATAAAAATTTTTACTAGTTCGTTCGTTTGAAAGTTTGTTCGAACGTGCTAATCTCAGTAAGTACTGGTTCGAATTGCACAAATCTTTTTGTGTTGTATAGTCCACATATTGAAGCAGGCTATAGGCTATATAACATCAAGTTATCGTTTCTATGCACTTTGAACGTCCCACACACAAACAACTTTTAATTAGCAAGAGGTAACAGCTAGTATCAAAAAAAATTAAAACAATAATGTAAATTTTATAATAATAAGCGCATAAGAGAACAATCAATATAAAACTGTCAGTATTGTCAGTACCATAGCTGACAAATGACTCAGAGGGTAGTTCTGTTTTAATTTTCAGCTCCACGCTGTGTCCCGCATATAACGGGGTATCAACTCCATAGCCAACACGGCTATAGACAGACGTCGTTACACTCATTCCTCATTTTCATCTTCACCCTGTACACGTGGGCACCGCTCAATTTTCGAGACGCTGTGTGTTGTGTGGCGGAACTCAACGCTACGCCTTGTCTTGTTACCAAAGCGAGGAAATTAATATAATTCATTTCCCTGAGTAGAAAAAGAACCAACAACGTCGCATTTACACTTGGACGTCGCAGTAATAATTTTCAATGCAATATTTTCTCTAACAATGACATAACTATAAAAGATAGAACATTCCAGATTAATTGATTATTCCACGCGTAAAATCGAACTCACGACCCTTGCGGTCATTAAGACAATGTAATTATATTATCAATAATAATTTTCCTTAGTTTTGACCTAAAGCTTCATAACCTTTACAGATAATACGTTGTTAATCACCGTCGTGGAGCGGCGGCACAGAGTGTGACTGTAAACGTGACGGTTGTGGGTTCGAATCCTACACGGTGGAATGAATTAGTTTTCCTTGCTCGTTCTGGTAACTTGACAAAGCGCAGCATTGAGTTCCGCCACCCAACACGCAATATCTCGAATTTGAGCGAAAAGTGGAGAACGGAGTAGGAGAACACTTGGTTTTTTCGATGAAGACATGTCTTACTGACGGTGATTGTTGCGAATTCATAAGTTTAATCTAAATCTGTTCCATAGTTTTGGTGTGAAAGTGCAACAAACACATCCTCTTTCACACATATAATACTAGTAGGATGATAGATAAGTTACGCTACGATAAGCTACGCTACCAAAATGTCTTTGCCAAAATATGAGTAAAAATAATATTAAACTACAACTAAACTAATAGTGATAAGGAATAAGCATACATATTTTAGGAACAACGACCATCCGTTTCTCACACGTTGAGGACAAAAGAATGGGATACCTGAAAGTATGAGATAACTAAAGGAAAAGAAAAGCACCTTCACGCTGTATCCTGCATATAGCAAGGTACGCAGAGGGAACAGGGTTGTGGTAAGACACAATTCCACAGTACGTGGGAAACGCTCACGTGCTGCATAAAAAAATATGCGTGCACAGTGGCGTAAATCAACGCCGTGTTTTGGTTGCACACAAGCAAAATAAACTACATACATAGATGGCACGGTTAGATAATACCTAAATATAAAAACGATGGTGATGGATTTTTTTTCCATTCGAGATAATGTTTATTTTAGTTATTTTCTTTATATAGTTACATATTCTTTGTTCAGGGCAAAAAATTAGGAACGGGGATAGTATAGCAAGTAATAGTTATTGTAAATTAACAGATTAAATCTTAATTGTACATCTTTTACTGGAAGGGCGAGGTCGCTTATTATATTTCAATTCAATTCATCATCTATTTCGTCTCAATTCATCTTTTGGCTGTGTTGAATCTGTTTTAATAAATAAAGTTTTGCTTCATGGTGTATGCCGCATAGAGCGGGGTAGGTAGAGGGAACCTGGGAACAAGTGTTAAGATACTGCGTTCCCATTAAGACTCTTCCCCCCACTTTGACATATAGTTCTCCACTTTTTATTTTATTCACCTTTATAATAATTTTAAATATTTTTTAAAAGAATATTAAAAAAAATAGAGATAATGGTCCCTAAAATCATTGATCATATATTATTTGTATAGAAACAAAATCATACCTAACAGCATCCCTGCGTGGAAGCGCGAGGTGTTGAGATTTATCTGCTACCAGATGTAGTGACGTCATCTACCACCCATTATTTACTGTAACAAAGAAATAAATGAAATATATATATATATATATATATATATATATATATATATAGCTATACGCTGTATTCCGCATTTAGAAGAGTAGGCAGAGAGAATCTTGTGTTAAGACACTCCGCTCTCCACGCATCGCCGAATCTTTGAAACGTTGCAAGTTGAGTGGCGGTACTCAACGATGCACGTTGTCTTGTTACCATAGGGGGAAAATGAAAATAAATTAAATTTAAACATAATCATTCCCCCAAATGGGAATTTGAAACCGCAACCGACACATTTAGAGTCAGACGCTGCCACAGTGCGTAACGACGGCCCACCACGTAATATAGCCTTCCTCTATAAATGAACTATACAACACAAACGTTCCTGACATCAGAACAATCAACTGAACAAAATCTTCAAATATTTCTTTAATTATAATAGTATAGAAGTACAGATTATAAATCTATTGCATGAAGCCAGCGGTGGCGCAGAGGCACAGCCGTATAACTGTAACCACGACAGGTTGATGGTTCGATCCTAACTCGAGGATATATAATAAAATGTTTCATATTTTGATTTCTTAACTCTGGTGTCGAGGCAAAGCGTGGGTTGAGTTCCGCCATTCGACACGCAATGCGTTTATAATTCGGCGGAAAGTGCGGAGCGGTGTTTTAACACCACACTCGTTCTGCTTACCTTGCTGCATGCGTGAAGCTGTATTTGTAAATATTATGGACTACACAGAATTTTCTAGAATAATTAACAATAATTCAAACAAGTACACATTACGACACAACACGATAAAAAACCATTTAAAAATAAAATCCACGTCGTAATCTTTGTTGAATAATAAAGACGCACCCAAACTTTAATCTTATCAGTAATCTCATTCAAGGATGCAAGAGATTCATATTCATATTTCCGGCATACACGCTACTAAATATAGATATTTTTTTACATTCACCTGTATCCCACACATTACACATAGATGCTCCGTTCCCATTAGGACACTTCCGTTGCCCACTTTCCGCTGATTGCTGAGGCATTGCCTATTGAGTGACGGTACTCAACGCCGCGTTTTGCCAAACATTTCATTTCCTCATATTTCATAACATAGATGAAAAATATGTAAAAATTTGTAAAAATTCAAAAATATGTAAAAATTTTTTTTAGCTTCACGCTTTTTCCCTTTGTACTGGATAACCAGTGAAAACACTACAGAAACAAAACACTAAATCTGTAAAATGAGATTGTTTCGAGTTTGATTTGAAATAATTAAAATATTTATTTCTTAATACATAAGAATATGAGATTTAGGTACATGAAGTACAAAAATGTATTTAAAATAAAAATAGCATATGACATCAGGCTATTCAGCTAAATGTAAATGTAACTTATGATGTGTATTTACATTCAGCTGAATCAAAAAGTTTTTTTCCCTTCTTCACAGGGAAGACAGTATCGCGCATGTAGCATGGTGGGTGGAAGAGGGAGCCTAGTGTTAAGTGGGAAACAGAAGTGTCTTAATAGGGAATGAAGAATCTTAAGTCTAGGTTCCCTCTGCCTACCATGCTATATGCAGGACCCAAAGTGAGGATTAACATTGGACAATTATGTACACTCTGTCTTGACTGTATTCCTTGTATAGAAGGGTAGGCAGAAAAAAAATGCAATCTCAGCTCATACATTAAATTTAGGACATTATATGTTAAGTACCAGAAGTTAACACTGTACTTGTTAATATTAGATAATATTGACATTATAAGACTTTGACTTTGACTTTGGATAGATAGGATTATAAATATATTGCAATTTCATATAAAAAAATTAAGGATAAAACTTTGAACAACTACATAATTAACACAAAATGAAACAACATAATTAAGACAATCTAAATATGGGAGATATTTTTGTGACAAAAGCTGTTTTACAAAATGAAGAGACATGTGCATTTTTTCATTTTAATAGTAGTAATTATAGTATTTTTTTTCTAGCTAATCGAAAAGAAACTTGTTTTTTTTTATACATAAATACCATTACTTTCAAGACTACTTTATAATTATGATTATTATTTATAAACTGTAAATGACATACTTATTAGTTTCTAAAAAAATTGTAGTCTGCTGTAATATATAGTATATTATTTTGAGCTAAGAAACATCTAAATAACGTTTAAATACTATGTTAATTGGTTTTAATTGTTTAAAGACGAAATCACCTTGAGTTCTTCATTGACATATTTAATATAAGTTAAATATGAATGAGCTGTATGGATTGTTAAGAACGTGTATAAGGAAAACCGGTTTTGCGATACAGTAAATACTTTTTAACATAAATCTGGTAATATATAAGATTGCATACGACTCGCGAATTTATGACACATATACAATACATACATTGTTTATCTAGCATAAAAAATAGTTATCTTATTAATCTGTGAATGGTTTAGCAAGCTTTAATTGTGTAGATTGCTGTGTAAATAATAGCCTGCCCATTAAACCGGTCGGTTCCGCATAAATGGTTGAGAAAAGTGGATCGTTTCTAAAAGTCGCAACCTATAGAAATATTGCACCAAGCGCTAGTGGTTTTAGTGGTAAATACAGCTAAATTTAAATATATGGCAGTTAGACTTACCCACTATGGTAATAAAGTAAGTGTTTTGTGTCAATTAACGTTTATACACAGCAAATATAATGGAGAAATAAGAAAATTCTAGGTAAAACGTGACGACCGACTTTACAACGAAACGATGGTGACCACAGAATAATAATGAATTCTAGCAAAGATAAAGATTAAGAAGTTTTTTGGTTGTCAATTGATAGTCCGTCCTAAAATGTCTTTTTGTTTTTTTAAATCGTGTTGGTCTCAATGTCACAGTTATGAAATTTTGAGGTCCTTAATGAGCTATATAAAAATATAACTTTTTATTAAATAATAACATTATTAGTTTATCAATATTATTGTAAAATTACTGGTAACAAGACAAAGCGTGGTATTGCGGTTTGGAATTGTGCGCTCTATGTCTCGAAAAGTTGGACGGTGCATGGACAAAGGAGTTTTTTAGTAATATGTACAACAATATCCTGCTATATGCGGGCCACACTACCCGCATATAACTATGAAAAAAATAGTACTAGAAGAAAATTGAATTATATTCATCAATAAAACTTTAGAGTGCTTCCATTTCTGAGCAAATCTGAAAGTTGAACAAAGACAAACATAGCGCTAAAGAGAGATAGCAATACTATTACGATTAGAAATGGCGTCTCTGTGAGTTGTCCTTTTCGCACAAGATATTCTCATTTTATTACAATCAAAACAATTATTAACTGTTTACAAAACGTTGTAAAATGATACCAATTACTAAATTATAGCGTTAACTCTTACAACATTTAGATTAAATAAGTTTAAATTGATACAATGTCGTTCACTGGGCGAGGCGTTGCAATATATATGAAAAATTGTATTAAAATCACGTCTAAGCGTATTATTTGCGCGTTTTAGTGCTAGTATTTTATAATATATAGTGAAAATGGACAAGAAAAGTAAAAAGAAAACAGTTATTAAGCGAAAAAGTGATGAAACGGCCGAGGCGGATAAAAAACAAAAGATGGTCAATCGTGTAAAGAATGAGGAGGAGAAAAAGGTGGAAGTTGAGGTGAACCAGGTGGTAGAAGTGCCTTTAGAGGGCCAGCAGATTGTCCACACAGGGCAATTAGTAGAAGGGAACTTTGAGCAGCCAGTCTTTGTTAATGTGAAAGGAGAACCAGTACAACTTGGTCCCAATACCGTGATTTTATACGAACAGAGTGGTAACCCCTCGAATTTCGCGTTTGGAGGCATGTGGACCATGGACTCTTCTGGGAGGATCGTCATGGCTGAAACTATTTATGATGTAAAGGGAGATCCCGAGGAGGAAGGCAGTACATTCGTTCAAAACGCCACTGAAGTTAATAATGTAAGTTGGTTAATATTTTATTTGTACATAATCTATAACCAAAATCGAAAAATATATTTATTGAAAAATAGTCTTAAATTTCATAAGTATGAATGTATGTAAATATAATTGACTCAATTTATTTTCTATTCTTTTATTATGTAAATAGATGAATATCATGAAAATTAATAAAGTAGGTTTTTGGTATGACAAAAAAACATGCCAACACCATTATTATTACTTTGAATTCTTTAATACATCCATTTTATTATCTTATGACATCAAAATAATTTTTTGCTATTTAGTAGTCAGGGAGAATCTAGTGTCAAGACTTTGTTAACCATTTTCCCAAATGCAGTACTACACTATGGCCCATATTTATAAGTTACTCTCAACTCTGAGAACAATCTTGAGATCCCAATTTTAATTGTATTTACAGTCAGATTCTGTATTAACAACACAATACAACAACAACACAATATTAATGATTTTTTTTAATTCCAGCAAGCTGTAGAAGAAACAAGCAACACATACCAGCAATTTGAGCTCAGCAATAGCACTCAAGTTGATGGACAGGAATACGAAGTGGCAATCATTGAAAATCCTAATGAAAATAATGAGAGGTAAGAAGAGAGGATTTTCAAATATTTTTTTATCTACAGATAGAAGCAAAAAAATTGTGGATAGTCTTTATTTTTTTTTAACTTTCCCTTGAATGTTTAGCCATTTTTCAATGAACTTAGACACATATTACTTCTATGTCCCTATTTTTTAATAATTCTTTTAAAACACTTAATACATTTTGTTATTTTACATTAACTTATTCTAAAAGACCAGTCATGTCGCAGGGGCACAAAGTGTGACTGTTAAATCTGGTTCTGGAACTGGAACTGGTTGTAGGTTCGATCTCCACACCAGGAGATGAAATATTAATTTAAATTTCCATTTCTTTGCTCTGGTGTCGAGGCAAAGTGCATCATTGAGTTCCGCCACTTAACACACATTGTCTCCAGAATTTGGCAGAAAGTGGGGAATGGGGAGTCTTAACACTAGGTTCCCTCTGCCTTCCCTGCTGCGTGCAGGATACAGGGTGAAGCTGATAAAAAAAACTTATTCTAAATAATGGTTAAATTAAATAGAAAGATTCAAACAGACTTATACAGAAATATAGAAAAACTTTATTCTATTATTTTTTAACTGACTTCCTTAAAAGAAGGAGATAATCAATTTGACTGTATTCTTTTAAATAATCATTTATAAACAAGTATATGACAAGTATAATTAAATCCCTTCTAATCAGTTCCACGCTGTATCCCGCACACAGCAGGGTAGGCAGAGGGAACTTAGTGTAAGACACTCTGTTCCCCACTTTCTGCCGAATTCTGGAGGCATTGCATGTTAAGTGGCAGAACTCAATGCCACGCTTTGCCTCGACACCAGAGTGAAGAAATGGAAATATAAATTTAATACCTTCTGATCATGTCCCTTCTTCAAATCCCTTCTAAATGCTCTAAAATAGTTTTTAACATTAACCTTTAGCTGCTGATTTGATTTTTTTATAATGTCACATTGCGCTGACATGTGGTCTGAGGGCCTGCAACTTCAAATACATATAAAATTATGGATATTAATGGTATGTTTCATTATTATTTAAGATAAACAGGCTTAAATTAATAAAACAACTAAGTTTGTAATATTAATTTATTCAAAAGAGCTTTATATTTTCAATTAAACAAAAGTAAAAATGTTTTTGGAAAAAAATACTTGAGATGAGCTTTAACATTATAAGTCTTTATTTTTTCAATTGTCAGCAGTTAAAGGTTAAGATAAAGTATGGACAACAAGTTAATAGTCATAGTTGCCCTAAAGTTAAGCTTTTTTTAACTTTTGCACATTCGTCACTTGCACTTGCAAAGAAAATATCCTTAAATCAATTCTGTGCAGCCATTTAGTTAACTTCAGGGCGGCAACAAGTCGTCCATACTTTATTCTAGTAGAGATGATATAAAGTTATTAATTTGGATACTTTTTATAGCTTAATTGTAGATAAAAAATATTATTAACTTCTATTTAAATTAATTTTTAGAACCGAAGCACAGATAATATTAACCGAGGCTCAGCTGGTAGCAACAGGTCAGGGTGCTGTGCGCTGGTTGAATCAGAAATGTGATTATGTAGTGAGAAAATTACAACTGAATTATGGTAAGAGACTAGTGGGGGTTGTTCGTTTTTTTCTGTATTTAGTACAATGTCTCAAAGTTTAGGTGGTGCATTAGAAATTGAGTGTCAACACTTCCTCTACCCTGCTAAATTCGGAATACAGCGTGAAACTGAAGCTGCTATTAATTTATTAAATCCATTTATTTTTTTATTGTTTCATTACTATTCTTTTCTTTATGATTACTTAAATAGTTTTTTTTGTTTCTCATTAATTCTAATTTTTCTACCCCTGATGTAAATAGAGGAGTGTTATAAGTTTCATGTGTCTGAATATGTGTATCTTTAGGTCTGTCTGTGGCATGTTAGCTCCCGAGGGGACGAAATGTGTTGATTTTGTTTGGATTTGAGAGTGTTCATAGTCATGATGCAAGAAATCTTGTTCAGCGGTTTGAAGATTATTAACTCTTGCTTAGTTGATTTGGGCACGTCGTACTAATGAGTGATGAAAGAATGGCAAAAAAGATTTACGATGGAAAAGTGAGTGGTAAGAGAGGTAGGGGTCTCCCCCTAACTCTCTGATGACCTTTGAAAACAGTATCAAAGATACTGGAGAAAGGTCACGTAAATAGCATGAGGACCCCCCGGAAGGCATATATGAAGAGGTTGATGACAGTGGACGTGGCGAAAGATGTATGTAGAGACCGTAGCGTATTTGGCGCTCCATTCTCTCTGACTACCCCGCTAGGGATAAAGCCTGAAGTTAAGTTATTTTCACATTTTATATATTTGTTAATTGTGTAATTTTCTGGTGTGAAATAGTTTCTATGTTATGTTATGAGTTATTCATTAATAATTTTTAATGGTCTATAGAAGGGTAGGGTAGGAACTGCTTATAGCACGTATATGCAAGAAAAAAAATTGAACTACAATACTGTACTGTTAATTCATTAATTTCGTCCTTTTATTTATCCAGTCCAGTCCATTTATTCAATGTATTTAGTTCTTACTTTTTTTTTTAATAATTTCAGACGCAGGTGTGAAACTCCTCCATTCTCAATCGGGTTGTATACAATGCGTGTACCTAACCACGCCCAATATGCAGCTGGCTTTCAATGCAGTGCCACAGTTTTTGTGTATAGAGACAGGTGAGTTGCCACTGAGTCGTTGTGGTTAAGTGTTGAAGTATTTTGTGTTCCATTTTTTTCATTGTGACTCACCATATCAAATATATAATATGTTTGTAGTGCTATTCCACACTTAGGAAAGATTTTAAATTTTAAATGAATCCTGATGGGAACGTACGACTTATTGGTAGAGCGCTTGGATGGTAAATAAAGAGCGCAGGTCCAAGTCACGTGTTCAAATTTTTGTGTATTCTAACAATGCTTTTACCACGCCAACCAATTGAATATATAACTTTAGTATACAGCCGGGATTTTTTATATCTTAATTTTTTTAAAATCAAATATAACAAGCTAGTTCTAAGATTCTATTATAATTTCCCACACTGTATGTTACTCATGCTTGATACATTCAAACATTTCATACAGTCATTGAATTTTATAGTACGGTCGACGAGTCGTGGCCTCTCTGTTAAGCTTTTTGAACATTTACGAATTGTTATAATTGTAATAATTCAAATTTTAGGATAATATACAAATATCCTAAAGCTATGTCTGCGCTTGTTAAGCCATGTTCACCTAACTTCAGTGCAGCCACAACTCGTCGATAATACTGTATATATGAACGAATGACTGAATGGTATGAACAATTGTATGGAAGATGAGTTTATAAATGCACAAATTGCAGATTTTTTAAGTTTATCATTATTGTTAATGTAAACTGTATTTGTTATTCCAGGCATAGAGTTCAACAGTCAAATACTAATGGTGGGTAACTCTTCGAACAATATAAGTGTGAAGCACAATGTTACTCTATTCCTAGCTGAGGACGGTAACGGGAAATCCGTTATAGTTAGTGCGGGTAAGATCTTTCTTCTTCTTTCCTTATAACTTCACCCTGTATCTTGCACGCAGTAGAATAGCCAAATTCTTGAGGCATTGCGTTTTGAGTGGCGGAACTCAACGCCATGCTTGTCTGGTTACTAGAGCAAAAAAAAATGGAAACCGGACTCTGGACTTAACAATTGCCATCAATAATATTATATACCTATTTAATACGTGAATAAATTGACATACATATACATAAGAATACGTTTAATTATTTTCGTTGATATGTATTTGTTGTTTTTAATAATTATTTTGCTCAAAACACGCTTTTCTAATACATTCGATTATCCTCTGATTATCTTGTGCCGTGTGATCCCGGCCTAGAATAGGATCATCCTGGTATTGGTGGTGTGGTAAGGGGCGACTAAAGTATGTGTGGTAGAGTCACGTCGCTAGCAATAGCAACACGCATGGGCACACTCGACCGGACTATTACCACTCCCAGCATTTAAAACCGGGGTGAAGTAGTGGCTTTATGCCACTGCGTTTCGCATCAGGTAATGCCGGGCTCCGGCGCCCAACCCACCTGTACACAACGCACCTGTAGCTCCTCTGGTGTTGCACGGGGTCGTGGGCGACGGTAATCACTTACCATCAGGTAACCCGAACGCTCGTTTGCCTTGTCTTTTCCATAAAAAAAATAATCGATTATCCATATTTTCGATTATCCTAATGAATTCTAATGATATTGTCTTTAATCCAATTAAACTAATTTTTACTATATAGCTTATACTAAAAAAAACAACCTTACCAACTATATAAGTTTTAACAAAATGCGAAAACTATCGAAGAGGCAGCAGGCAGCCCTTATAAATTTTATTCACAATACTATACTTTATAATTAACCATATTTTTTTTCTACTTTACAGGCATTTCAACACTAATAGGTGAAGATCTCACATGGTTGTTAGAGACGTTTAAATCGTGTAACCCCGCGTGGCGCCAGGTGCGGTGCGTTGTATGCGACCCCACCAAGTGTCAAGAGGTGGGTACTATTTAAATTGGTAACAGTATGTTTGATGAGTCGTGGCCGCCTTGAATTTGGATGTGGGCGGTTGCACTGATTTAATTTTGTGATTTTTCTCTTACTTTTGATTATTTCCGCCCGTGTTAACGCGAGTGAACAATGCGCAAACATTCATAAAATTTTTAGCAATGTAAATTTTTAGCAATAATTTTCTTGGTTTTTCTTATGTATCTGATTGCATGTTAAGTTCTGAGACACTCCACTTTTTAACAGTTTCGAAGTTATTTGTTAGAAAACATAAAATTTTGGACGTAGATTTGAAACCGCGCTTCTTAAGAGAGGCGCAGATTCAAATCCTGATGTGTAAAAATAATATACATTTTCTAAAATTTTTTATTTTTCTATTTAATTTTTCTATTTCTGCCTAATATTTTTTTGAGTGGCAGATCTCTTAACCAGACCTAGAAAATGATAATATTTAAACTTAATTCTCTCCATACATGTATCAAGTTAATATTTGTACACACAAATATGTAAAATTCAATCAATATGAATGTATGGCTCAGTGGTCAAATGCCGTTATGTTCAAAAATGTTATACGTTTTCTAACAAAAGTAATAAGAACATGTTTTATTTATTGACACCAGGAAGTGCGCACAGCGTTTCCATCGGCGCACGTCTCGTGCTCCGTATGGCAAGCGGCCAGATCGGCCGCGCGTCTCGCCATCGAGACCGCCGGGGCCCCCAACGGGCAGGGGGCCCCCGCGCCGAGGAACCTCGTCGCGTCCGAGGTGGCCGCGGGGTGCAAGACGTACGCGCTGGCGTTGTTGCGGGGTGATCACACGCCTGCGCAACTGCAGGTGTGTTCTATTTTTGTCTACTTATTTTATTTTTGTCTATTAGTTTGTTCATTTCTTTATTTTGTTTATTGTTTTACGTGTTGTTACGTGTGTTCTCCTAAAAAAATATTATTTTCTAAAATATTGTGTTTATTTTGAATATATTAAATTTTGTGTCGTGTGTAGGTGATTGGTGATTTTGAAGTCCATTTGTTTTTTAACTATCTTTATAACAATAATTAAAACAAGTTTAAATGAAGTATACTTTGAAGGAGAAGAAAATATTAAACTGTTAAGATAACTTAAATCAGCTTCACGCTGTATCCCGCACACAGCAGGGAGGCAGAGAGAAACTAGTGCTAAGACACTCCGTTCCCAACTTTCCGCCGAGTTCTGGAAGCATTGCGTGTTGTGTTGAGTGGCGGAATTCAACGCCGGGCTTTGCCTCGACACCAGAGCAAAGAAATGAAAATATAAATGTAAATAAATATTTCCTTTTCTCGAGTGGGGATCGAATCCACAACCAGTCGATTTTACAGTCACAATTTGTGCCCTTGCGCCACGACTGGCCTCTAACTAACTTATTTATATATATTTCTCAATAACGTTTCTTCTATTGATCTCAAAAAAAGAGGCAAAAGCGCGGCGTTAAATTCCGCAACTTTACACGCGACGCCTCCAGAATTAAGCGGAAAATGAACGAAAATGTCTTAACACTAGGTTTCCAGGTGCAGATAAAGAGTACTGAAATGAAAAACGAATTATATATTCATCTACCTTTTTTTTTTACTTTTTGACCTTACAGGCTCTAAAGCGGAGTATAATAGGCACAGGTGCCGGCACACTCCGGCTGTGGGAACTCCTGACACGGACAGGTGGAGCCATATCGAAGCTGGACGGGTGGCTGGAACCTGATAATTATACTAATATATTGCATAAGGTTGAATGAGTTTTTATATGTTTCATTTATAAAGTAGTAATTTAGTCAATATAGCCTTCGTGGCGTAAGGACAACAGCGTGCGACTGGAAATGCGACGGTTATGGGTTCGATTCCCACTTGGGGGAATGAAACATTTAATATTTCGGCGGCGGCGTTGAATTCCACCACTCAATACGCAATGCCTTGAGAATTTGGCGGAAGGTGTGGAACGAAATTGTGTTAATGGGAACGAGTCGAAACGAAACGAGTCGAAATTGTATTAACGGGGACGAATTGTCTTATCGCAAGGTTTCCTCTGCCTACCCTGTTATGTGTAGTATACAGTGTGAAACTAAATAAAAATAATAACAGTTTTTATTTCTCTTTCCAGGGTCTAGAGCGTCTCGTAGTTAAATTCCAAAACATAGTTCGAAGTCAAATGCAACAAGACGAGTTTGTTTCACTATTCTTCAATATTGCCAATCAACTGGAGGAGGAGAGAAGAAACTTTGCTATCAGCAGGTTGAGGGTAGGTTGATTTTTTTGGCTTCACGCTGTACCCCGTTTATAGTAGAGGGGAAAATACAATAGCGAAAACTGCAATTAAATCAGTTAAGCCATTTCTTAAATTTGGGTGCACGAACGCAAAGACAAAAAAATAAAAGTTATTGTTTTTGGTCCTATTACATTCATAAATGCCGTCAATAGTAGATCTTCCCATTTATCTTCCATGTACAGACAGCAATCACTGACAACTTCATATAGATTATTGAATAATTGGTTTGTTTACAGGATACAGAAACTTTAAAACAATCGCCCACAGACACAATAACTCAATACGCCTATAATTTAATGAGTCATCAAACGAAATTGGCGCAGAAATGCCTGGACGACAGAGCTGGCAGGTGACTGATTTTATTTTTTTTTCTAATTTTTCCTTGAAACTACTTGAACCGGTGACCTTTTTGTATTTCGTTCGTTTAGTATGTGGTTTTTTTTTCCTTTATGAAAATCTAATCGGATTTGAACCAATAATCTATTTATGGGATATGCTTATTTACAGTAAATTTATAATTTTTTAATGCCAAAAAAAATTTATCGGTAAAAATTTGTATGTCATACAAATGACATTAATAAATCCTCTCTTTCTAGAAGGCATAGTAGTGCGGCCATATGTAAATACGGTACATCCACACAAGAATGTTCGTGCCTGTTCAGTAAAGTGTTCCGGTTACCGTGTCGACATATATTGATGTTGACCACTGAGCTTAAGGTGAGTTAGATAAGTTTGTTGCGGAGTGGGTGAAGAGAACCTGGTGTGAAAGTCTCCCTTCTCAATATATCGTACAATTTTTGATGATATTGCGTGTTAACGGACCCAACTCAGTCACGCTTTATCTCCCCCTTGTGCTGCTGCACCACAACGGCGTCAATTAGTAGTCGTTTTATTTAAATATTTTTACCTTATTTGTAGACCTCTGTGGCGCAGAGGTACAAGTATTTAACTGTAAACGCGACGGTTGTGGGTTTGATTCCCACTCGAGGAAATTAATTATTTGATATTTTATTTTCGTTCCGAGGCAAAGAGCGCGTTGAGTTCCGTCACTCAACATGCAATGCCTCAAGAGTTTGTCGGAAAATGGAGAGCGGAAATTTCAATGAGGAACGGAATGTCTTAACATTTTATTATTTTATTTTAGGTAAAAACACACATTCCATTCGAGCCTCGGTGGACGGTGCAGCATTGTTTGTTCGGCTGCGACAACGCGAGCAACGCCGGGACTAATACGACTAGTATGTATATTTTGTATTGTTTCATATCTGTTTTGTGGATCATGGGTTCAATTTCGACCTAACTGAAACTGTCTATAAGAGAGTTAGTCAAATTGTCTCTTTGAAATAGAAAGAATAACTAAACTTCGAAATACAGTTGCTTTTTTATGTTAAATGTATAAAAACATATAATACGGTCTTATTGTGAAGAACTTGCTTAGTGGTCATAGCGTTAGGATGGTAATCAAGAGTCGCGGGATCAAATTTCGGTACGATAAAATTTTTGTTTCCTAAAAAAATGTTTCCTTTCTAAGTGCGGAATAACATTTAAAAATCGTAAAAAGTGCTCTACCTTTCAATTTTAGTAACATTCCTACTTCACCTCCAGTGTCCGATTGAGCTTAAATTTGAATTACGACTCCAGATCTTGTGATAATGGGATTGCATATAATCAATATTGTTGTTAATCAAAAATGGCCGCCGCAACAAAATTTGTTATTATTTTAGTTATTTTTATTGTGCATAAATTTGTTATTTAACACTATTCTTATTATTTTTAAAATAATTATACATTTCGTTTATATTTTCAGCAAGTGGCACCACTTTCATGGAGCAGGTGGTAGTGGAGACAGACGGAAGACAGGCCATACAGCAACCGCAGCAAATACATCAGGTATGTGTATATAGATAGATACACAAACATATAAACAAACACACCTAAATATAGTAGATAATATAATACATCGTCGATTATCCGAACATAGATTAAACGTATGATTGCTAATCCGAACTTTACACACTATTACGACAAAAGTAAGTTTTATTCCTAATTGCGGGGGAATTAAATATTAAAATATTTTTCTTTCCTTGCAAGGCAAAGCGCGGCGTTGCGTCTCACCGTGCATGCAATGCCTCAAGAATTTGGCGGCTAAATAAAAAATCTAAAAAAGTTAAAATTGATAGATTTATAATATCATAGAAAAAAAAAACAAACTTAAAATTTTTGTTCATTTCTTACAAAAAGAGTGCATACGTCCGCTAACATAGGTTATTTTTTTCAATTATTACTACTTTTTCTCTTTCTAGAGAAAAAGTCTAGTGTTAAGACATTCCATAAATAAAAAAAAATACATAATATTACATTATGCTTTTTAGGTGGGCGGAGTAAGGCAGCAACAGTATGTGTTAGCGACCCCAGGACAACCAGCTACGCCCGTTTCACAAGTTAGTATGGATCTATCTTAGTATAAGAGAGAATATAGTGTTCAATCACACTTTTTTAGGATTCCATTCCCAGATTACTTTCCAGACCCATATTAATAAATCTCAGTCTGTTCGTCTTTCACCATGCTGTATTTTATAAACCGTGATAGTTAGATACCTGATATTCTCGCATAGTATATATTTCTGTTGCTGCTATAACAACAAATACTAAAACCAGAATACAGAAAATATTTAAGTTTTGCATAGATAAAATGGAAACGGTTACAAAGTGGGAATTAAACTCGTAATCATTATGTGTACTTTTCCATTGCGCCATATGCCTTCTTCTTACTGATTAGTGATTACTATTTAATTTTGTCTGATTATAGGTAATATTCTGCGGCGGCGGCGTAGGGGGAGTGGGCACGGTAGGAGGGGTGGGGGGCGCGGCGCCCGTCATCACGTCCGTGCTGCCCCCCGGCGGCGCGGTGCTCACTCCACACCACCTGCACCACTGAGGGGTAGTTTAACGCCGAGTTGAGTAATCTGACACGTGATAGAACAATGGAGTGATCAGTTCATAATAGTGTAAATGTATGTTCTAAAGCAGGATGGCATATATATCGATCTCACTCTAACGTACGGCACGGTATATACGTATATTTGTCTAACTGTCAGAAGTACGTATATCTGTCTCGTTTTTACATAAGATTATAAATAGCTATCCCACTCATAATGTTAGAACTGGTAATATGTATCTTTTACTTTCTGACAAAAGACGAGATATATTTATTTCGTTCCAATAAAAGACTGGATATATATCGCTGTCTTGCTCTAACATATAGTTAGAATGTAAATCTGTCTCATTCTAACATACTCTCCTTCTCTTACACACGCTCTTACGTACGAGTCAGTGTGTATCTATTTCACTCTAACTTATGATTGAGTATATGTCTGTCTCACTCTAACGTACGGCACAGATATCTGTGCCGTAAGTTAGAGTGAAGGAACTATTTAAATTAATTAGGGTAATATATACTTTGTTCTAATTAATAAGCTAGATTTTATATAATATTTATTGCTTTTTTTAAAAGTGATGGTTGTGGGTTCAATTACCACTTGGGGAATGTTTGTATTTTTTGTGTAATATATATATACATATATAGGTGATTTGTTGGTGATTTTAGATAACGTTCGTTTTATTTTTGTTAGCTTCAAGCTGTATCTTGCATACATTAGGGTAAGCAGAGGGCAGGGACCTAGTGACATTATTCTACACTTTGTTTGAATTTGAAATATTGCGTGTTTGCGCGGCGTAACTTACCGCTGCGCTTTATCTTTCATTTCCATTTGTGGGGTTTGATATCCACAATCAGCGCGTTTACAGTCAAATGCTGTTTTACCGCAAGGCGCTTCAAAATCACATTATTTCATATTTCTAAATTGTTTTTTATATCTTCATGCTATATTCCGCACATAAAAGCTTAGGCAAAGATAATTTGGGATCTTGGGAAGTATTTAAGATACTTCGCTCCTATTATTAAAACACATCTTTTCCCTACTTTCCGCCGAATTCTGGAGGCATTGCGTGTTAAGTAGCGGAACTCAACGTTGCGCTTTTCCTCGTTACCGGAGCGATGAAATAAAAATGTTAAATATATTTTATTTCCTCGAGTGGGAATCGAACCCACAACCTGTTGCGTTTAATTTTTTTTATTCGAATAAGCACAATGAAAGAACCAGAATTCGGTGGAAAATGGAGTACAGAGTGTCTTAACACTATGTTTTTTAAAAGCTTATACCTACACTGCTGTTTGCGGGATACAGCGTGAAGCTTTAAAGAAAATAAGCAGAAAGTGGGGGACGGAGTGTCTTAAGTTCTTAACACTAGGTTTTTTAGAAGCTTATTAATTAGAACAAAGTTTTAGTTCCCAATGTTTATGAGGAACTTATTAGGTATACAATTTTGTTATATATAGTGTATAATGTACATATGTTTTTTTATTAAAAATTAGAATTTTATTCATTGTGTTTTTTCTCTTCCTTTTTTACACATTTTTTGTGAGTGAAAGTGATTCGTTTTATTACAGCTGTCTGTAGAAGAGAATTGACTTTATAATCTTTTAAAGTAGTATTTACATATCTATACAATATTCACGAAACCATGAGATAAAAGGTAAACAAATTAAAAAATGTTATTTAGGTCACGATTGATGGAGCCTAATATGTAGAATTTAAGTTAAAAAAAAATCTCTCTTATACTAAGATTTATGAATGTAAACAATATTATTGAACAATGGCCATAGAACTTATTTGGTTAATATTATTAATAATAATTATTATTTAAATTTATTGATTTCATTGATAATGAAATTATTTTTATAATTATATTTTCAAATTTTGTAAAATTGCACATTGTGCAATTTTGTGTAGTGCCACTCAACCCGAAATATTACAAAAATTTTGCGGAAAGTAGGTAACTAGCTCGTAATTCAATAAATGTATGAATAATATATATGTATAATAAAGTTAAGGTAATTTTTTGGGAAATAAGAAACTAGGTGACTTATATATATTTCAAAGTCTGCTTTAACAAAATTTTATTATCTATAACAATGATACATATTTATTGAATAAATGTAACTGATCCTCTTCTTCTGTCAGTTTGTAGATTTGTACTTCTGTTTCCGATGTGAGAAGAGCCTGAAATATAAATAGTAAGTATACAAATAAATAGAGAGTTCAACTTGGCGTTAAGAAAAAAACTTATTAGACTTTAACTTTAAAAAAGTAAAATTATTTTTGAAATTATATTAGACAAATAAATAGGCATTTTTAAAAATCACTTAAATATTTTTTAATCTATAATTTCACAGAGACAACAAAAAATAATGCCACATTCTCCAATTTCTGGTCATTTTAGTGAAAGCCGATGAGTGGGGATCGAACCGTAATAATTAATAATAATTTTAATTAAAATAAAAAAATAATACTTTAAATACAATAAAAATAATTATAAAAAAAAATTGAGGCCAATCGTGGCGCAGGGGCACAAAGTGTGACTAAAACCGACTGGTTGTGGGTTCGATCTCCATTCGAGGAGATGAAATATTTACTTAAATTTATATTTCCATTTCTCTCTGGTGTTGAGGCAAAGCGCGGCGTTGAGGTCTGCCACTCAACACGCAATGCCTCCAAAATTCAGCAGAAAGTGCGGAACGGAGTGTCTTACTCACTAGGTTCCCTCTGCCTACCCTGCCGTCTGCGGGATACAGCGTGAAGCTGATTTTTTTATTTCAAAATTATAGGAATGAAAATAATCCGCACCAAACTTTTGAAGCTGCTAACGCATCGTAAAGCTGCGCATACGCTCTGCACTTTGGAGTCGCTCGATTTCAAATTCCATATATGGGCATTATTTTTATTTATAGCTATAATAAGAAGAGGGTGCGAGTGAGACAGGCTGAGGATTGGACACTGAAATAAAAGGTGTAATTTTTTATAATGTTTTTAGTGAAATAAAAACTTATGGAAAGAAAATTATATGTAAAAGTTTAGAAGTAGGAGGAAAATTTTGAAGCTGTAACTTTTGGACGCTTTTATTTTTTAAGCTATACGTTCTTACAAATCTTATAATAATTTTTTTTTATGGAAAAAGACAAGGCAAATGAGCGTCCGGGTCTGCTGATGGTAAGTGATCGCCGCCGCCCACGACCCTGTGTCACCAGAGGAGCTACAGGTGCATTGCCGGCCTTTTGAAGGTACCCAGGTCGTATCGATTTGGAAACACTGTCGCAGGTAGGCCATTCCACAGTTGCGTGGCACGTGGAAGGAAGTTCCGCACCGCACAGTAGTGGAGTGCCACGTATCCAGGTGGTGTGGATGGTACTTGAGATTGAAAATTCGGCGGCAGGTAACAGGTCAAACAGTTCCCCAGGACACTCCCCATGATAAATGCTATAGAGAGCGCTCAGAGAGGACATGTCTCTACGCAAAGCCAAAGTGTTTTTTATTTTTTCTAATGGAAAAGACAAAGCAAACGAGCGTTCGGGTCACCTGATGGTAAGTGATCACCGCTGCCCACGACCCCGTGCAACACTAGAGGAGCTACAGGTGCGTTGCCGGCCTTTAAGGTGGGTTCTGCGCCGGAGTCCGGTATTACCTGATGCGAAACGCAGTGGCATAAAGCCACTACTTAACCCCAGTTTAAAATGCCGGGAGTGGTAATGATCCGGTCGAGTCTGCCCATGCGTGTTGCCATTGCTGGCGACATGACTCTACCACACGTAGTTTAGTCGGCTCTTACGACACCACCAGTACCAGGATGACCCTATTCTAGGCCGGGATCACACGGCAAAAAGCAAGCCTTTCAAGATCATTGAGTCCCAACGATTCGAATGGCTCTACGTTGTATGCGATCAAATGGGTCAAGCTGATACTGGGGTGCTCCAGCCCAGAGATGAGAACAGTATTCAATATGAGGCCGAACATGGGGCCTATTTGTGTTTTGGCGTGAAGTAATTCCCCAGTTTCTTTGAGGCTAACTTGGCCTTGCCTTCCAGGTAATCGCGATACTGACAGTCGCTTGAAACGCTAAGGCCCAATGTGCTGATACCGGGCGTGGCTATAAGGCGAGTGTTTTAGAAGACTGGCAACACGACAAATGGTGTTTTTAAGTGGTTAACAACTTGTATCTTTTTGGGGTTGAATTAAACAAGGTTATTTTCACAACAACCCGAGGGATGCCCCAACTGCCACTGGTCGGCGTTTTCCCGAGAAAGACAAGCGCGGCCGGAGTAAATAGCGTCCACCGTGCTATCATCTACATAGCATTGAATGCTAGAATCTATACGTAGGGGACAGCACGCAGCCTTGGGGGACGCCAGCGTTCATGGGCAAGTGTTCTGGGTAAAAACCATTGACAACGACCTTGATGCTGCGCCTAGTGAGAAAGGTCATAGCAAGGTCTAATACAGCCTTCCTGGCGTGGTCGGTGGTGCGTGATCCAAGCCAATTGCCATTGTACGCATTAAAATCGACAAGTATCATGACCTCAACGGAAGGGATCTGTGAGAGCATATCGTCGATAGCCGATTGCATGTGCTCCATGAAAACGAACACAGCGACCCCGACATGAGGCATAAAATTATGTTCTGTTTTGTAGCCGGAGTATTTGAGATAGGCTGTGTTGCTCGGTCAGGCAATCTGAGTCTCCATCAGGAACAACGAGGCCGCCCGTCCCATCTCTAGATGGTGCTTGCATTCAGGTTGGAATGTAGACCCCTGATATGCGGCCTGAGCATAAAGACTCAGGGAGGGATTCTCCAGCACCAGAGATGCTGGTACCCTGATAGGATAGGGGTGGGGGTTGGATGCCGGAGCCCGGCAATAACTAACGCGAAACGCAGTGGCATAAAGCCACTACTTAACGCCGGTTTTAAATGGGGGTGGTAATGATCCGGTCGAGTATGCCCATGCGTGTTGCCATTGCTGGCGACGTGACTCTACAACACGTACTTTAGCCGCCTCTTACGACATCATCAGTACCAGGGTGGTCCTATCCTAAGCCGGGAACAAACGGTAGTAATTCATTTGAATTATTTGATACTCAAAACATTAGCGTCTAATCATATTCTTATTCAGCGAAAAAAAAAAGAAATATAGATATTTTATTGATGTATTTTATTATTACATGATATGATAAATAGACATAAAATTATACTATATAAATAATTTAAAAGACCTTTTAATTAAAATTTCGTAAAATAATGCTACAGGATATAAAAGTAAATTGTGCTTACCTGGAAATCTGAATTTGAATCGACACTAGTCATACCAACGGGAACATTACCTTGAAATTGGCCCTTGAAATCCACTTGATACTTATCCATAGTCATAGAAGGATTATTTCTAAAATATATATATATATTCATTAGTTTAGGTCTTCTGGACGCAGGGACACAAGTGTGCGACTGTTGGCGCGACCGTTGTGGGTTCGACTCCCACTCGGGGAATTCAAATATGAATTATTTAATTTTCCTCGTTCAGGTAATGAGTTAAAGCGCGGCGTTGAGTTTCGCCACTCAATACGCAAAACAGAATGTATTAACACTAGATTCTCTCTACCTACCCCGCTATATGCGGTATATAGCGTGAAATTAATACATCACCTGCAATCTAATGTCAGAAGAACTCTCATTTCTATAATAGAACACAAATGCACGGTCCCAGTGTCCGCCGCCGCGAGGAAATAGGAATTATTTGGTGATACCTCTATACAAGTTATTGATGACGCCGAATCTGAAATACATAATATAAGGTTTGGTATTAAATTATAATAGAAAAGGAACGATCTACATATATAATTTTTTTATTATTCAATTTTAATTAAAAGGATCATAGCGGCGTAGGGTATCACTCGGGGGAATGTATTATTATTTAACAATATTTTTATTTCTTCGCTCTGGTAACAAGGCAAAATCGCGGCATTGAGTTCCGCCACTCAACACGCAATCCATTAAAAAATTGGCAGAAGGTGGAGAATGAAGGGTCTTAATACTAAGTTTCTTCTGCCTATCCCGCTGTATGCGGGAAAAAAAAATATTATTCAATTTCGAGCCAGTCGTGCCGCAAAGGCACGAACTTATGACTGTAAACGCGAACAGTCGTGGCTTCGAAACCCATTCGGGAGATATAAAATAAAATTAATTAATATTTAAATATAAATAAAAATAAATAACATATTCATTTCCTTCTTCTGGTAAAAAAGCAAAGCGCATGGCTGAGTTTCGCCTCTCAACACGCAATGTCTAAAGAATTTGACGGAAAGTGGGAAAAGGAAGTGTCTTAACAAAAATAAATTATAATTATATAATATATATAGTTAAATTCTCAGGTTTTCTCTGCCTACCCTGCTATGTGCGGTACATTTATATGTACCGCACATAGCAGGGTAGTTGACGTTATCGTCAAGCTGAAAAAAAAACCATTTTTATAACCTTAGACATTAGAATCGTAGTGTATTGTTGAGCTGTACAATGAAAAAGAGAAGAATATAACATATATGTATATATACATATATTTATATATTCATATACGTATATGATTATACGTATTATAATTATTATAGACTTAGTATGATATTAATTCATAATATAAATATAACATCTTTTGACTGAGGTAGAGTAGGTATAAATTAGTAAGAATTTTATAGAAAAAATCGATTATTTTTAAATATATAATAATATACTCACTGGCAACACACAAGCTTTTTATTTTAACATTCCCCATAACCTTCCTAAAACTGAGAACTTCTCCACAATTCTTGCCCACCAGAAAATTATCAATATTATTTAAATTCACTATTTTCAAATGGCAGCAGTCGATACAACTTTCCCCGAAATTTGTTATTTCAAATAAATATGATTTACTTCTCACACTGGCCACACTACTCGGCCTGCCGCTGTCTGATTTTGATAGCGATTCTTGGTGGGAAAGCCTTTTTACCATATTCCTTTCTTGTCTTTTATTTAATAATCTCTTTTTAGCCGAACTTAAACTAAAATTTGTATTTATTTCAGTATTATTTATTTCTGCGTCCAAATAATGTGTCAAATTGATATTTTGGACTACTTCCAAGGACATTTTGGACCAAAAAGCTTTACCGATATCGTTTTTCGATGGGTTTTTGTTTTTTTCTTGTATGATTGACCATGTAGCCACAATTCCTGTGCGTTGTAATGTGCATAACTGTCAAGGTGAGAAAGGAAAAAAATATTATTTTTAGTCTTTTTGCCAAAATTGGTTTAGATTTGGGTTGCTTTTATTTTAAGGTTAAATGGTTTTATCTCGGTACCAAAATCAGAAATTGAGGCAATCGTAGCAAGTTGCGACAACAGCTATCCGTAAACGCCAACAGTTATGGAGTCAATCATCACTTTTTCGATACTCGCTTGTGCCTCTGCGCCACTACAGCGTAAAGCTAAAAAAACATATAAAAAAAACACTACCTGTCTTAAAACTTTCCTTCCATTCCCCAAATTCACAGTACTGTGTTCTCCTACAAATTCTAAGCCTACAATATTATCGATTTTCTCATTATTACATATGTTGTAGGCGCTACTCGTGTATGCGCTTGCTTGGAACCGGCTGCCGTATTGCTGTAAATAAAAATAAATATGAAGCCAGTCGTGGTATAGGAGCACCAGCGCGCGACTGTAAGCGCGATAGGTTGTGGGTTCCGTGCCCACTCGGGGAAAAAAAATATTTAAAATAAAAATGGTATGTTTTCACACTGGATCGATGTCAGTGGCCGCGAGGAAATAAGAATTATGTGGTGATGTCTCAGTCTACATGTTATTGATGACGTTGAATCTAAAATAATAATCTTAAGATGGCACTTGAAGGAAGGAATTATTTTCCTTTATCGGCACTCGTAACAACGACAATAAGACATGCAATGGCTACAGTGGCGGGAAGTGATGAACGGAGGGTCTTGACCCTATTGTCTCTTCCTATCCTATTATATAACATGCGAGATTAAGTGACAAGCAAACGATAAGTCTACGCGCAATATAGCTCGAGGGTAAAAAAAACAAAAATCACAATCACACAACTTTTGCCCCAAAAAATATAAACAAGCCTAAAGTTTAGTATAATATATGCTACCTGTTGAAAACAATTTATATCACTATTCTTATTCCACTCTCTATCTTTTTCCGTCTCTGTTAAATTATTTTTTTGGGCGCCATTTTCTATAATTTTACTTATATTTTCGTCTATTGCAACATCTTTACACCATGTCGCCTCCTCTGATAGATCCCATAAGTGTATAGAACTGAAAGGAAAGCATTTAATGGCTCAACTGATCAGTTAATCATTTAAAATGTAATTTTAAATGATTAACTGCTACTATGCTACTACTAGAAATGATTAACTAATGATAGGTAGAGAGGATCCATTCGTTATTCGAGACATTGCGTGTTGAGTGGGGGAACTCAACGCCGCGCTATTCCTGACCTGACCGGGGAAATAAAAATAATACCTCCCCCCGATCGAGATCAAACCAACAACGTGGTTCAACTGCACCTCGATGGATTCAATGATTTAACTAAATCTTCAAATATTATAAAGTAAATTCATATAGTATAAAATAACTAGTAACATTATATATAACGTGTACTAACACTGTCGTCGAGGACATGCTGGTTTTAATAATTTGAGCTTTCACAGTAAATTGAATTTATTTGGAGATAACATTTTCAACAAATTTAATGTTAGAAAAATATCTAAAATAGACTCTTCTCTAGAAAATCCGAGCAAGACCTCTTGTAATACGTTTAATTTACTTTAAAATGAATTCAATACAATATTTAAATTTAAAACTGTTCTTAAAAACTTAAAAATAAAATAATAATTGTGGTAACCGTGAGGTTTTAGAAACAAATGTTATGAACTGCGTAGTATAAAGCAGTGAAATCGGGAATCGGAAAAATAAGCATTGTAAATATACATATTGGGAATATCCAACGGGATTTAGACCAACAATAATCGCGCATGTCAATCATTTCTCAATTTGGTCACACCGTATCCCGCACATAGCAGGATACGCCGAGGGAATCTAGTATTAAGACATGTTCCCATTAAGACACGGTATTCCCCACTTTCTGCCTAATTATCGAGGCATTGCGTGTTGAGTAGTGAGCTCTATGCCGCGATTTGTCTTATTAGCCTAGCGAGAAACTGAAAATATTAAATATTTAATTCCCCGGAGTGGGAATCGAATCCATAACCGTCGTGTTTATAGTCGCACGCTTTTACCCTTGTACCACGTTGACCTCCATTGGATAATATCTATCTAATATAAGATAAAAGTGCACCTTCATTTTCACATTTTTCCTGTATAGCAGGGTAGGCAGAAGGAATCTAGTGTTAAGACACTCTGTTTTCCACTTTTCGGAAAATTTCACACGATTTTGCTTGTTGAGTAAGACTAAACTCAACCCTGCACCCACCAGACAAAATAAAATTAATTATAATTTATCTTACCTATCTTCCAAAACACCAACGAAATAACCTTCAGTGTTTCCCCAAAATCTACCAATTTTAACATTATCTGTGGCTACAAGATATTTAATCGGTTCACGTCTCTGCAAACTGAGATCCCATAAACATAGAACACATTTTTCTATAGCAACACTATTCTTTTCATGTACGGTTAAAATTAAATTATTTTTAGTTTCAGAAAAAATTGTATCTATAATTTGAGATTCCTTCAAAAAAGCTACATTTTCATCAAAATTCTTAGTTGAAATTGATATATAACCATTACTGAACGGTAATTTAGATGTTTTAACTATATTTGTCACGTCAACATTTCCAACGTTTAAGCTTAAAATATTACTAACACGACTTTCGACATGTTTAAGAAATTTCCTTAATTTATTTACATTGTACGTACTATTCTTCAATTTCATCTCATATTTTTGATATTGCAACATTTTATCACAACCAACGCCGTCTCTTTGCTCTAAATATGCTCTTAACGGATTATTTTTATATTCATAATTTTCATTTTCAATATCAGTTAATTCCTCTGTAAAAAATGAAAATTGCTCACAATCTTTTTTCTTCTCAACCTTTCTAACATTGAAACAGATGCTTTTATTAGAAAATTCAATTGGACTTTGAGTCCATTTTGTGTCATATAAGACCTCATCCGTTTGAATCTCTTCAGTGATACCATCCTCAAAAGTCTGTACGGCTCTTTGCTTATAATTTAATCTACCATATGTTGCCATAAATAAATCGTAAGGGATTGGTGACATTTCGAATAAATTGTATGACATTTCATGCAGTGTTACCATACTTAAAATAACTTTAGCTCGTTCTTTTAATTTCTCAAATATTCTTTTCTTTCGTCTATTTTCGTTCGCTTTTGTGAAATCTATGAAAAGAGGTCTGGAAAATAAGAAAGGAGTTTAAACAATTATTTAATAAAAATTGAAAAAAAAGAACAATTTGTAATTTTTAATACTAGCTTGCCTCTGTCTACCCTGCTGTTTGCGGGATACAGCGTGAAACTGAAAAAAATTGAAGAATTGAGAGTTGTATAAAGGCTTTGATATGGCACTGCAGGAACGGCTACGGTCTCTGCATACCTCTTTCGCCTCGTACACTGTCATCAACCTCTTTATACATGCCCATGCCTGCCCAAGCATGCCTCCGGGATCAAACTTTTTACGTGACCTTTTCAGTATCTTTGATACAATGTTTTCGAAGGTCGACCGAAGTCTCTCACTACGTCTCTTACAGCGCACTTTTCCTTCATAAAATCTTTTTCGCCATTCTGTTATCACTCATTCGTATAACATGCCCAAACTCACTGGGCATGTTCTTCGCGTGTAGCTTAATTTTATCACTCTGCGTAGTCGGTCCCTCATGTCTGAGGATCGTGGTCAGCATCAGGGTTGCATCTGGAGGGATAATCTTCCTCCACCTTTATCTATCAAGTGCGTCTCTCATGACCGTTTAGAACTTGCAAGATGACGATCCCATAACTTGATCGGTCCACCGTGATGGTAAACGAAAGAGGGTCATACTCAGAAAAGTGGACATTTTCGAATTCGTAACGTAACTGATGAGTAACAATACTGATAATGTTTGTTACGAAACTGATGTCATAAAGCATTATTCACATCAAAATAAGGATGTTATATGAATAAAAGTAGTTTTTTTTATTTTATTTTTTTTATTTAACAAATTAAAAATTTAAAGATTCAATCGTTGATTTAACAGATTATAAATGTAAGAAGAAAACATAACAAAGTGACAGTATTAACAATATAATAATGCTAGTTTGTAACATAATAAACTTATATTTCTAGTTAGAGATCACAAAGTTAATGTTCAAATTAAGTATACTTTAAAAATATCACAATTTGAGTCGTTATCACTGGAATTACTATTTTTGTTAAATAAACATATATCGTGGGTAAGATCAATAATATGTAATGAGGAAGGTACTGGTGAACTAAAATCATAATATCGTTGATTTTCTGGATGTAACTGAATATCCGATAAAATAGTAACTTTGTGGGTTTTTATATTATCAGATGATACAGAGTTATTTTTTTATTTACTATGTAAATAAAAAAATAACTCTGTACTATTGTGACTATTGTCACTTACCGCATAGACAACATCTTCATTAGTTTCAGATATACACTGATGGTTTTCCGAAAAATCAATAACAATTATTTTATATAAATAAATATTTTATTTAAATAAAACAAACACTTAATATTGAAGCTTGCCAAAGGAAGCCAAAATACTACAGTGAAAACGGTTAAACCTTCTGAGATTAGCCTGAACAAACACATAGACAAACAAGCAAACAGAAAAAATATATATTATTTTTGGTTACTTTACGTATATATATAGTTTTTGGTTACTTATGTTAAAATAGTGGCTTTTCATACGTTTACCCGTATGAAAAGCCACAATTTTTTTTATGCCAGCAATATTTTTTTTCTTATATATTATACATATCTTCCCTATACAAACACCGGTCCCTTACAATTTTATTATACATATAAATAATAAAACATTGGTAACGTAATTGTGAACTAGGCTTCATATTTCCCCAGTTTCGTTACGTAACGAAATATAACGAAATTGAGACTAAAATCTGAGAAATTCTAACTATTTTAAATATTTTCTCGTAAACCACGTGCTGCATATACAAACACTGAATGTATATCTTGAGATTTTGTAAAAAGAAGCAAATAACATAAGCTAGAAAACGAAATAATAGTATACTTACCAAAATAAAACCCCGTTTATAACCCTGAGATATAATTTTTCGCATTCACTCAAAAACATTTGAACCTCTCGACTGCTGCGAAAACACTACTGGTTGTAGCTATGATAGCAATGACTTTTGCTATAATGTTTTCACAATAGAAAATAATAATAAATACCATTCAAAGTAATTGCGTTCATAATTTAATTGTATGTTACTAACCCTGAGTAACGAAAAGACAATATTTTGGGACAAATTTACTTAATTAATATATATTATTTATTAAATGATGTATCAATAAAAGTAGTTCTATTTGATATTATGAATATAGTAAAGTAATATAAACATAGCTGTAATCAACTAAAACCATAAACATTCGTAACAAACGACTTTTCAAAAAATAAAGTGACCAATGGGACACAAAAATCTGTATGGAAGCATTTTGAAAAGGTTTTTTGTAACTAACAAAAAATACTATTTTTAGCCATAATACACTTAAAATAATACAAAAATGTTTAAATTAATAAATAAATATATCTAAAATGGCAAAATATTTGACTTATCTATAAAATTGTATTTTTAAAACGCATTCAAAGTAGCGGGACAAGAAAAGACACAAAATGTACACTTTTTCTGATTATGACCCAAGAACGTTTTGCCTTCAATGTTTCCAACCACGATAAGTATTTCAAGGCTGTCGTCATGTCTGTGCATTGTGTGGCCGAAATATAACAAAACGCGTTGTTATAATATACGTTCATATAGCGGACAAGCGATTTTTTTATATGGAGCTTTTTCAGAAAAGATGCATTGGTGCGTTTCGCAGTCTAAGGTATTTTTAGCATACGTCTCCAACACTACATCTCAAATCCATTAATGTTATTGCTATGTTCGTCACCTCTACACGAAGATTGGGAATATCAGTCCTCATACGAATGTTGTTTTGGTTTTAATATCAATTCCTCTTTTCTTCCATATGTTATTTAGACGGGTCATAGCTTCTTTTGCTATCCCAATTTACTTTTTTACCTCTGGGACAGAGCTACTCTCGCTGCATATTTGGGAGCCCAGGCCAGCCCATCATAGCGATCAACGATATCAATTCCAGGAATGCCCACTATCATCATCTTCGTTTCAGCTCTATTCACTGCGAGTCCGATGTTGCCACTTTCTGCTTCGATTCTCTGGGAGAGGTTATGCACGTTTTCCATGGATATTGCCAGAAAAAAGGTGTCATCAGCATATCGAATATTTGATATTTTCCTTCCACCAAGAGGAAAACCTTTTCCCCAGTTTTCAATAGAGTTCTGCATAATGTATTCCCTCTAGGGGATAAATTCTGTAGAGGATAAAATGCAACATTGTCTCATTACTTTCTTCGTTTGGTACATATTGGAGTATTCACTGCCTATCTCGATGATGATAGAGTGGTTCCCAGTGTACAGACTTTGAATTAGAGCAACGAGCTGTTTAGGCACTCCCATCTCGAGCAAAACTTCATACAACTTATTCCACTGCACACAATCAAATTCTTTAGTATAAGACAACAGAGCTGTTGAATTCCCTGCTCTTCCTTTAACGAAGCCTGCCTTGAAACTTTCAGGTATCTGTCGGCTTAAAAAGTGGTGAAGACGTTGATTACTAACGTGTAAGATAATCTTACTCGCATGGGATTGGGTCATGTGCGGGTGATGGGCCAGTCTTTTGGCCACCTTACAGTTTTCTAGATGACACTACAGACTTCGGTAATAGCCTTTGTGCCTCGCTTGTCTTTATTTTTTTGGTTTTCAATTGTAATACCAATTCTACCCGGTGTCTTCTTGGTCTTCATAGATTTGATGGTATGACCAATTTTTGATGGTAGGATATCAGGCTCTTCTGCAGCCCAAGTAATGTTAGTGACGGCTCTTCTGTGTCATATAACTCCGCGCAATAGTTGTACTTTTAGCACTGGAACTCTAACACTTTGGTTTTATTAGTAAGTAATTTTCCGTTTTTTCCTTTAATGGCACAGGTTCTGGGCTACGTGTTTCAGTCAGTTCTGTTACTTTCAGTGGGTGCTGTCCGAGCTCGAGAAAGATTTCGTTGATGTAGTTATCGTAATCTTTCCGAAAGTAAAGTTAAACGGCTTAAATCTAGATCTTCGTTTAAAAATTTCCCACGCTCTTTGAGTTGGCGTCTCTCGACGATAATTTGGGCCGTTTCAGGTGTAATGACCTCTTTCATAGGGGTTTCGCCAGCTAATTATAGCCGTCTCCTCTATTATCCTCTTGATATATTCCTATTTGTTCTCATTATCAGATACATATATTGGAAGATGTTCTATTATCTGCTCAAAGTCCTGTCTGAAGCCATTAATATTTATGTTGGCCATATTTGAAACTTTGGGTTTCTCCATCTCCTTTAGATATAACTGGACTGTAGCCACAAGGAGCTGATGATCGGAACCGCAGTGAGCACCTGGGAGAGTTTGACGTTTATTACTCAGCTTCTCCATCGTGTCCCTACTAGTATGTAGTCAATTTGTTTTCTGCATCTTTCGCTAGGTGATATCCAAGTACAGTGTACGGATACGATGTTTCAAGGAGATGTCACTTATAGTAAGATTTTCTTCACAATAGAATTGTAACAGACATTCGTTCCTGTCATTATGCTCTCCGATTCTATGCTTACCCTCAACACGACAAAGATAAACATCATCTTTGGTATGTCCAACTTTGGCAATGAAATTTCCTAGGATTATAGCCCTCCAATTCTTCTTCAGTCGATTGTGATATACTTGCACGATGTTTACGAGCTTACGTGGAATGGCGACTTTGAGTGTTACTATACGATCGCTAACTGGTTTGTATCCTAAACTCATCACTTGGTCAGGGATGGCGACACAATAAATGCAATCTATCTTATGCTATCTTGTTCCGGGCCCGAGAAATATATTGTGTTCCCAATGTGAGATGTCACCTAGACCTTGTCCTTAGCTTAACTTTATTGTATAACAAAAAAAAATTGGCGGTTTCCAAGAACAATAAATTTTTATATATTTATAACCAGCGATCTGTTCGTCAATATTGTAGCCAAATAGCCAATTATAGCCAAATTATACAAAATCTGTACCTAAATTGTAGCCAATGTATTATTCTGGTGTACAACTTATATAATTGTAAAGTATCACCTAAATCCGTTCAGAAGTTATTACGTGAATAAGTAACAAACATCCATCTGTTCCCACCAATTATTATAAATTATATAATATAATACATAATATAATAAGTATAAATAGGAATTAGTAAGAAGTAAAATTCTAATCTATTATAGACTTGGCATACCTTTCCAGAACATCAACATGTAAAGTCTTCATACTGGACATATCCTGGAAACCTTCATCAAGGGACATTTTCTTCCTTTCATCATCTTTGCTCTTCTCCTGTTCTAAGTCTTCCCTGATGAAGTCCATTGGCTTCGATTTGCTCGCAGATCGATCGCGCAATTCGAAATTACCTAACAGTTATTTAACATGTGAAGACAATATCGATGTTAAATCATACAATATTACGTTACATTTTTAGTTTGAGAAGAAATCAAAAAAAGAGTAAGACAAAGAAATAGAAATCCAAAATATTCAATTAGCTTTTAAATTATTTTGGGAGGAAATTTAAAACTTTTTGTAATTTTAAAAATAAAAAGGATTGCAAAATTGTTATTCTTACCAGAGTCCAGCATTTTTTCTTCCTTTAGATTTGATTGTTTACTTTCAACATGCCTATCACTTATGTCATTACTTTTATCAGTAACACTGTCGCTTCCGTCGTCATTGTTTTCTTCATCATCATCGTTATCTTCATTTCCACCTTCAGTATCATCATCATTTGTATCATCACTATTACTACCACTGTGGTATGATTCAAAATCAGATTCGTAACTTTCAAAATCATCTTCGTAACTCACTTCTTCCTCACTAGATTTATCTTTTTTAGCCTAAAATTGATAAACAAAGTTATAGAAACGTAGTAATTAGAAGAATATTGAAAGTGAGTTTAAAGATATTGCTTTATAGAATTCGTGGATTGACTCTGTTCGATCAATATTTCTACTTATAGTAATTTGTATATAAACTTTGTTAGTGTTCTGGCAAATAAGGTTATTTTCATATAATTTACAAGAAAATGATTTGATTATATTTTAACAATCAATCAAAGTTTTGAACCAACTTTCAAAACAACACAATAACCAATTTTCAATATAAATATTAGTATTTTTAATAAATAGTCCGGCGATATCTTTAAATGAGGCCGGTCGTGGCGCAGCGGCACGAGGTGTGACTGTAAAACCGACTGGTTGTGGGTTCGATCCCCACTCGAGGAGATGAAATATTTACTTAAATTTATATTTTCATTTCTTTGCTCTGGTGTCGAGGCAAAGCGCTGCGTTGAGTTCTGTCACTCAATACGCAATGCCTCCAGAATTTGGCAGAAAGTGGGGAACGGAGTGTCTTAACATTAGGTTCCCTCTGCCTACCCTGCTGTGTGCGGGATACAGGGTGAAGCTGATTTTTTTTTATATCTTTAAATTTAGTAATAAGTAAATTGTAATGGAACATATTATAATAATGGGAAAAGACAATGGAAATGGAAATTTATTACCTTATCCGTTTCTCCTTTGAGATCCACAAAGAAAGCTTTTGGTTGAGCTTTCAAATTCGCGGCCAAATTGAGCATCTCCGTATTATCCATTACATGTGGAGTAAGAACTTTAATTTCCTCATCTTCTAACGTTCTTGTATTAGTTCTTCGTCTTTCTGGAACATTCTTGATATCTATTTTAATTTTATCAGCGGATTTTATTTTAACTTCATCTCTATCTTTAATCTTTGAATCGTTATTATCTTTTGTAATTCTTGATTCTTTTTTAATTATTCCTATATCTTTAGATGACCCATTTCTATTCTTTGCTTCATTTTGATCTATAATTTTTCTTCTTGCTATAGGAGAATTAACTGTTACATTAAATGGCACCTTTTTAATATTTTTGGTTTCCTTTGGTAAAGTTCTTGCTGAAATAGTAGTTTTGCTTTCGTCTTTTTTATTTCTATTACTTTTATTACTGACAGATGACGGAGAAGATTTGAGTAAATCCTTCATTGGAGATGCATTATTTACTTTAGCTGGGAGTGGTAATTTTTTAGGTGTTTTAATTGAATTATTTCTAGCGTAAATATCAGCTGTGGTCGTCTTTTGTAGGAAATTTCTAGGAGTAGAGACACTGTAGGCACTTTTCTTATGCTTATCATCTAATTTTTTGGTAAGCAGGTCATCTTTATAAGATTCTAATTTGATTTTTTTATCAGAAGTTTTTCTTGAAGTCTGCATTTTCTTTGGTTGTCTAAATATAATTATATAATATAATAAAAAAAAGAGAAATTAGATAACTTTGGATGTGAGCCGAGTTATTATGACAGCTTTTTGGTTGAATTGTTAAAATAAACATGGATAAAACAATATTTAATAAGAGATTACAAATAAAGACACGTATGACGAAATGTCCCAAAAATAAGGAATTTATAAATTACTGATTCAAATAACTGCATTATAGAACCTGTAATTTTATTCTTAAAAAAATCTAATATTCGCAATTTAAATTGTTCGGAACGAATGGATCCTTCGAAATAATTTTATATCTGTTATAGAAACTCATATAGTATTCTTAATATATCCATATCCACATCTGAAATGTTACATCCATAATATGCATGATGATAATCAGTCTCACGCTTCTGCTGTGTCAGTAGAGGCAGACCTATTGCTAAGACACTCCGTTCCCCACTTTCTGCTGAATTTTCGAGGCATTGCGTATTGAGTGGCGCAACTCAACGAAGTGTGCCGGAGCGAAAAAATTAAAATATTAATAAATAATAATCCATTCCGTCGAGTTGAGATCGAACCCACAACCGCCGCGTTACAGTCACACATTCCCTTGTGCCTCGTCGGTCAAAAATGATGATAATGAACAAATTTTATTTATACAACTTTATTCTGCTGTATATTGATGAAAATGACTATATAAACGTATAAGGTGTTAGTTTACACTAAGTGATTAGCTAATCTATTTGACCTTCAAGTACAACGTGTACTTTTGGTTGGAGATGTAACCAACTGAAATATATAAAAAATTGTATTCTTTATGTATAAATGAAAAATAAAAACAACTGGTAAAAATTGGCAGGGTATGCAGAGAGAACTGAGTTTTAAGAATTTAAGTCACTTCATCCCCCATTTTCGCCGTATTTTTGAGACACTGTGTGTTGAGTGGCGTGAACTCAACACCACGCTTTGTCTTGTTACCAGAGAAAGGAAATGAAAATAATTCAAAATTCATAACCCCGGGTGGGAATCGAACCCACAATCGTTGCGTTTACTATCACATGCTGTGCTATTGCGCCATGGCGGCGTTCTTAAACATTAGTCTGGTCTTATACGTTTCCTAAAAATATGTTTTTTTATCTACCTGTAATGTAGAATTTTAAAGCTTTTATAAATATTTTTTTATCTATTTTTCTTTAAGTTAGAGCATTTTATTTTACTCTTTAATTAATTGATATGCTGTCATCCGCCCTTTATTTATTTAAAGATAGAGAATATTCATTTTCATACACTATATTTCACAAGTATCTTTTAGTACCTACTGCCTATCTTAAAACAAACAAATACACCTCAATAATTGGCTTTTCATATTTTACATAATAACATTTTATGTAATACGAAAGGCCTATTATGGAGCTTTAATGAGGAAAAAATCATAATCGCGTATACGTATTACGTCTTATATGGTTCCAATAACAATAAATATATCATAGACAAGATATATATTATTTAAAGCTAAAAATAAGTTTTCTAAATAGTCGTAATAACTTAACGGTCTACCACTACTGGAAAAACCTTATGAAAAATACCTCGATCTATATATTGATAATCAACCAAATTGGAATAAAGAACAAATAAGAACAAAATTATTATCATTGAGCGGCTGACTCCGTAACAACACTAAATGCATCCACTGTGGCTTAAGATACACAATTTATAACGCATTAGTTAAACCACACCTGTTATAGCTTATCGGAATCTGGGGTACCGCTGCCAAAAGTAAAATAAATAAAATCCAACGTCGATAAAATAAGATAATTAAACTACTTTTTAATTATCACTACTTAACGTCAACTTAAACAATTTACAAAGAAACTCAATTAATTGTTCCAGCTTCACGCTGTATCCTGCATACAGCAGGGTAGGCAGGGGGAACCTAGTGTTAAGACACTCCGCTCCCTTTCTGTCGAATTCTGGAGGCATTACGTATTGAGTGACAGAACTCAACGCCGCGCTTAGCCTCGACACCAGAGCGAAGAAATGAAAATATAAATTTAAGTAAATATTTCATCTCCTCGAGTGGGGATGGAACCCACAACCAGTCGATTTTACAGTCACACTTCGTGTTGTGCGCCACGACTGGCCTCAACTCAATTAATGAACATAATAAATTTATATATACGTATATGTATACAGCATTTGCTATTTTATTCAAAAATATTTTAATGTGACGATCCATACTAATTTTACGTTCACTAAAATGAAACAAGTTATCGAGTAGCCGGCGTGCTCTAGCTAAATATCGTTATACCCAAACGCCAAACGAATTATGGCAAGCTATAATAACTACTCACGGGACGCGGCTGTATAGCGAAATATCCTCACATATTCAAAATATTACTTCTTTCTATACATTTAAAAAACAATTAGCTGAATATTTACACAACAAAATGTAGAATTTAGATAAGTTATTATAAATTTTAGCTAACTTATAATAAAATGTTTATTTTATTTAAAACTATGAAGTGAGACATATAGTAGGTATTGTGATCTTTACTTGTATCTATTTATTTTTATTTTGTTTTATACATAACAATGTTATAACATATTAGTATTTATATTTATTTTTAACTTTACAATGAGGCCAATAATATTTTATGTATTAACTTTATATATTATATATCAGCTTCACGCTGTATCCACAGCAGCGTAGGCAGAGGGAACCTACTGTATGACACTCCGTTCCCCACTTTCTGCCGAATTCTACAGTCATTGCGTGTTAAGTGCCAGAACTCAACGCCGCGCTGTGCCTCGACACCAGAGCGAAGAAATGGAAATATACATTTAAGTAAATATTTCATTTCCTCGAGTGGGGCTCGAACCCACAACCAGTGGGTTTTACAGTTACATTTTGTGCCGCTGCACCACGACTGGCCTCATTAACTTTATAGTAACAGTTTATTAAATTATACCAAAATATTAAGTTTCTTAAATCTAATTTTTAAGTAGACTTCGTGGAGCAGCGGCTTTAGAATTCGTCGGAAGTGGAGAATTGAGTGTTTTAACAATGGGTTTCCTTTGCATATCTCGCCAAAAAAATTATAGCTTCACGCTGTATCCGCATCCGGGAACCTAGTGGTAAGACATTCTGGTCTCATTTTTGAGTTGCGGAACACAACACGTTGCCTCCTCACAGTCCAATTTGCGACTTATCTAAAGGCATTTGTAGATATTAATTAATGAACATGAAGAGGATGATCTAAATTTCTAATTAAGAGAAGATTAAGTAAAGTGTTCAGAATTTTAAAAAGGCAAAATAAAATGTTATTTTTTTTTAATAAAAAGAAAGGAGTAATGTATAACCGAAACTGGCGCTAGTGTACTATACTAATAATTTAAAAATGTATTTAAGAATAGTTTAAAAAGTGGGTCACTAAGATAAAAAATATGTCAAATATAGAAATTATTTATAAAAATCAAATAGCATGATCCAAATTAGTACTTCTTGCATACTAAAGTCAATATACTTAGACTATTCTATTGATTATTTATTTTCTTTACGCCTAATTTATTTACATATTCATAAGACAACTCACCTTTAATCACTTAAATCAACATCTTCTATAAAAAATAACTGAAACACTTAACTTTTAAATAACTTTGTATAATAATAAATAAGCTTATCACTATTTCTTAGTTATTTTAATTTTAAAACAATATTTTTAGCTATCATTTTAAAATTGTCATGACTTTTTGTAACAATTGTGTATATAATTGGTTGCCATGGCAACGCCATTTTGCATTTTTTGACGTGAAATACGGCGTGTTTAAAGAATCGATTCGATTGTCGGTGAGGTGTAGTCATTTATTGCGTCATTTCCGTAAAATTTTGAATTATTTAACAAATTCCGTAAAATATAATGATAAAATACTCGGTTTTACGATTTCCAGGGAGTCGTGGGTATCCATTCGGGGACATGAATTACTTTCATTACCTTGCTGTGTTCACAAGATCTTTGTCTTGTTACTTTTCTACGACGTTGAGTTCCACCATTCAACACGCAGTCTCGAAAATTAGGTAGAAAGTGGGGAACGTAGGTTCTGTTTAGGCATTTTTATAATTTAATGATCTATTTCCTTTTAATTAAATATCTATGTATGAGGCCAGTCGTGGCGCAGCGGCACGAAGTGTGACTGTAAAACCGACTGGTGGTGGGTTCGATCCCCACTCGAGGAGATGAAATATTTACTTAAATTTATATTTCCATTTCTTCGCTCTGGTGTCGAGGTTAAGCGCGACGTTGAGTTCTGCCACTCAACACGCAATGCCTCCAGAATTCAGCAGAAAGTGGGGAACGGAGTGTCTTAACACTAGGTTCCCTCTGCCTACCCTGCTGTGTGCGGGATACAGCGTGAAGCTGATTTAATAATCTATTTTTTGTTATGATTTTTTTTAGATTCACGCTGTATTCTGCACAAATCAGAGTAGGCAGAGAGAACCTAGTGTTAAGACACTCTGTTCCTCATTTTACTCCGTATTCTGGAAGCATTGTGTAGCGGAACTCAACGCCACGCTTTGCCTCGAAACCAGAGTGAAAAAATGAAAATATTAAATATTTCATTTCCTCGAGTGGAATTGTAGTGCGATCGAATGTACAACCAGCCGCGTTTAGTCACATACTTGTATCTCTGCGCTACCTCTGGCGTCAAATCAATGAATACTTAATAATTTACGTTAGAAAGGAGAAAGCCTAATGAATGTTTACTTCAATTTTTCCATGACAATTTGCGCAACACAACGCCCATTTTTCCTTTAACTAGATCGGGAAAACGAAAATATTCTCTTTATTAACATTTCTGTGTGGGAATTGAATCCAATTACATCACAAGTAAAAATGCAAGTATATATTTTTAAAATTAAGATTTCTCTTGTGTGTGAATTGATCACAATTATATTATGATTTGATTTTTATTTTAAAACTCAATTGTTATAGTGATCAATTTAAAGAAACTCAATATTTTTTTTATGTTGGGGTTTCTCAATAAAAAAAGGGTATTAAAACAAACACAAACTACGATCGTCATAGAGGAAATGTACTTTAATTATATTATTATTTACTTATAACATGATAAATAATACAACGCAACACGAACAAAACATGTGGACGTGAATAAATATGAACAAAAAAAAATCATCACCATCTACTAACAAGCTCATCACCTGTGATTGTAATCATCAATTGATGATCAAAACCGTTGAATTGACGATCACAATCATCAATTAATGATTAAAATTTTAATCTGGTGATTATTTACAGGCCAGCAACGATTGTGGCTGGATCTTCCACACCTTCCTTGATCTTCCTAAGGAAAAGAACAGCTTCACGCCCGTCTATCAATCGGTGATCGTAAGTTAAGGCTACATACATCATCGGTCTGATCACAACTTGGCCGTTCAATGCGATTGGCCTCTCGAATATTCCATGCATACCCAAAATGCCTGATTGTGGTGGATTTACTATGGGAGTCCCTAATAAGGAACCGAAAACGCCGCCATTGCTGATCGTGAAGGTACCACCATCCATCTCCTCGATTGTTAATCTGCCCTGTCTCGCTTTTTCTGCTAAACCAGCAACTGTAAGTTCGATATCCGCATAGGACATAGTTTGGACGTTTCTAATAACTGGGACTACTAATCCTTTTGGAGTAGCCACAGCTACTGATATGTCAACGTAATCTCTGTATACAATTTCGTTGCCATCGATCACGGCGTTTACCACCGGTTGATCCATGAGAGCATTGGCAGCAGCTTTCACAAATGGCGACATCAAGCCCAATTTAACGCCAAATTTCTTGGTGAAAGCGTCCAAATGCTTCTTCCTAAAGGCCATTATGTGGCTCATGTCTACTTCATTGAAGGTAGTCAACAAGGCGTTGGTGTTTTGAGCTTCCTTTAGCCTTTCGGCGATGCGTTGTCGCATACGATTCATTTTGACTCGCTGTTCACTGCGGGTGCCCACTATTTCTTTGCTATAATCCGCTGGAGGGACTTTCACTGAGGCAGTTTCGATTGCTTGCGCGTGTCGGATGGCAGCTATGGGTATTGAGGAGACTGGAGCTGCAGGAGGAGGAGATGCAGGCTTGGGGGGAGCTTGAGGTGGAGGAGTAGCTTGTGGGAGAGGAGGTGGAGATGGAGCAGCAGCTGATGGTGGAGGGGGTGGAGGTGGCGCAGCTGCAGCTGGTGGTGGAGCATCAGCCTTCTTCTCAACTGGCGCTTCTTTTTTAGGTGGAGCACCACTAGTTATCTCAAGTCTGAACAATTTCTGACCAGCCTTCACTGTGTCACCATCTTGGACATACAGTTCTTTAATAATACCATTATCAGGCGCCATTACGGGTATGGCTGTTTTGTCTGTTTCTATTTCTAACACTACTTCGTCAGCTGCTACAGCGTCTCCAACTTTTTTGTCCAATTTGACATCTCCTTCTGACACGGAATCGGGGAATCCCGGAGTCATTACATCCTGTTCTGCTTGAAGAGGATTAGTAAAGTGGATGGTGGCGACCTGATGGTGGGCGGCCAGGACCCTGGCCTTCAGGAGTTTGGTCCCTGGAGCCACAGCGCCACAGATCTTGGGCACCTCTGTAGACTTAAACCGGAGGCCTTGGCCCTGCCTCCGGTATATCGTCTGCAAGTGTTTAGAGCAGCGTCGCAACATTGTTTTCGTTTTCACTCTGAAAATAAAAATAAACATATTAGAGACTTGACAGTTTTTTAAAAGGTAAACGTTTATCATGATTTTGGGTTCAATCCAACATCATGGGATGTTCATTACTTATTGGTCATGTGTGTTACGTTCAGTCCTGTTTCAGCTTAGTTATGAGAGTCGTGTAAATAAAAATCAAGATTTGACTTTAAATTGGAATTTTCGAGGAAAATTTAATATTTTCATTTCTTTGCTCTAGTGTGGAGGCAAAGAGCGGCGTTAAGATTCACCAATTAAAAACGCAATGCCTTCTTTTTTCGGCAAAACGAAGTATTTAAATACTAGGTTCCCATTACCTACCCTACTATTATACAGCATGACGCTAAAAATTTTTTTTTATTATACATATAATTTTATAGAATCATTAAAACACGTAAGTCTCATTTCAAATTATCTCTATCTAAAGTAATGTAAACAAATGTATCACCTAACAAAAGAAAATTTAATTCACTCTTTTTTTAATTAATGCAAAGTGTATGAAATATAGAAAAAGTGTTAAGATACGCCGCTCCTCACGCACCGCCCAATTTTTGAGATATTGCGTGTAAATTGACGGAACTCCACGCCGCCTATCAGAATGGGATTCGAACCCACAACCATCCCTTTTACAGCCACTGCACCATTACAGATATAAAATGCGACAATCGTTTTATATTACAACATATTTTGCAATTAAAACGTCATGCCTTGGTATCTTATCTTATCAAAGAGGCATGGCACTAGATATCAGTTATAAATTATAATCTATCGTGGCACTAGGGGCAAAAGCATACGACTGTAAATTGAACAGGTTGTAAGTTGGATTTCCAATCGAGGAAATGAAATTCTTCACTCTGTCGTCGAGGCAAAGTACGGCGTTGAGTTTCGTCACTCGACATGCCTCCATTGGGTGGAAAGAAAGAAATATAAAACTAAAAAATATATAACACATTTATAAAATTTATTGTGAAATAATATTATAATAAACTGTATTTCATCTATTATTTAAGGAAAAAAATATAAAAGAAGCTTTAACAAAAATTCACAAAAAAAAACATATTTCAATATGTAATTAAACTTATTTAAGTCCATTGTGACGGAGTAAATGCAGCGGATGTGGATTTAATTGCCACACATCATAATTATTATATTCAAATTCCTGGATTCCCCACTGCCAGAATTCAGCAGAAAGTGGGGGACGGAGTGTCTTTACACTAGGTTCTTTCTGCCTTCCCTTATATACAGAAGATGCGTCATGATGCTAATAGATAGTAGACTATCAGTTGTCAAATGAAATTGACTATTATTTGTTTATACATATACACCATATGATTAGATAAGCCATTATGTCATGTTTGCATTAATATGATTCATATGTGTAATATTTTATAATGCAGTAATATTATCAAATTTTTAATCTGAAATATGTTGCTTTATGCTTGTTACTGTTTTAAATTACACTGACACAGGAGCACAAGCGTGCAACTGAGGATCCCACCCACTTGGGATCTCCAGATCCCGATTTCCTCTAGTTTGAATCAAACCAAAAACCTATCACATTACAGTTGCACACTTCTGTCGCTGCACCACTATAGCCAAAGAATGCTTAAAATTTAATTTCTACACTTACTATATAAAATAGCAACAGATAAAAATATACTTTAGTTTAATAAGGATATAAGTTATGATATGTTAGGCCAGTAGTGGCGAAGCGGCACAAAGTGTGACTGTAAAACCGACTGGTTGTGGGTTCGATCCCCACTCGAGGAGATGAAATATTTACTTAAATTTATATTTGCATTTCGTCACTCTGGTGTCGAGGTTAAGCACAGCAGTGAGTTCTGCCACATAACACGCAATGCCTCCAGAATTCGGCAGAAAGTGGGGAACAGAGTGTCTTAACACTAGGTTCTCTCTGCCTACCCTGCTGTGTGGGGGATACAACATGAAGCTGATTTTAAGTTATGTAATTTAGTAACTTAAAGTTTTCTTTTTATATAATATATTCATTTAAATTGAGTTTTTGACCATTGGTTTTTGAGATTAGAACCAAATTACATTTGTTATCAATAGGATGTAGGCTTAATTTCTGTTATAGACTTTTTATATAGCTAAATTTATTTGATAAGAAATTTTAATTACAAATGAGACTTGTCTGTGATGAATTGTGATGTTTCGAAAATTGCATGGAAGGTGGAGAATAGTGTATTTGCACAAGGTTCACTCTGCTTACCCTGCCTTGCAGTAAAAGCGAGAAATATTTTATTTTAAAACATTTTATGTTTCTTGTAATTTTTCATGTTTTCACATTTTTTGATATATTTTTATATTATGCAATTAGTCAATTTAATAATTTAATTGTTAGACCTACTCTAAAAAAAATTTGTAATCAATTTGAAAAATCTTTGTAAAATTGAAAAATATTATAATTTGATTAACTCAATTATCAGCTAAATAAAATTTTAGTCAAATCAAAATGCTACAATACAATTTTTCTAAATAAAAAAGTTATTTTATTGAAATAACATTAGTTTTATAATTAATTGTATGCATACTGTGTCCTAGATTGATTAAATACTCTATATATTTTCATTTATCAATTAAATAAAAAAATATTGTTATTGTTAGTTATGTTAGTTAATAAAAAAAAGATAATATTGTATTATTTAACAGTATTAGTCTTAAAGAGTGCATTTAGAAAAAAATATTGGTAAATACAGATAATATTCGTCATTTTATTACAAAAAATATTATTCAACAAAAAAGTCAACACATTTCAAGTTACATAAAAACTCTTTGCATTTCTAAGCAAAATTTAAAAGTAACTTAAATCATTAAACATAAACGCCACTTATTGATTCAATGACATAAAAATCAACTGGATAACACTACTGTGATACAAATATTTAACAAAAACAATAAATTATCGGTAAAACATTGAAAACTGAGACAAGATAAAAATGAGGTTGCGTCAAACATATGTGGAAGAAGTGAAGGTTACTTATTAAAACTGTTAATATGTTAGTTATAAATAAGAATACTTACCTTTGTGATAGTAAACAGTAGTTATCACTGACCGTATAGTTATTTTGAGAAAAAAATATGTTACATAAGCTTAGAGTCTCATGACACGGGAGCTTTTAAATCGATATTTCGAAATATTTTAAGGAACCATTGCCATATGTTTATTTGTTTGCGCCTAGAATTGAATTAATACTTCACTTTTATTTATTATGCTGCTTTATTTTAAAAGATGAGGCCCCAATGATCTACATGTATTAAATTTGGTCTTCTTTAAATCTGGTTGGCGGCGACTGTCATGTGGCCCCGAATTAGGGCTGCGTTTCGTTAATGCATTTATAACCAATTGTTGTTATAATATAAAATATAATCCGTTTCTTATTAGAATTGTATTTTATTTAGTTTATTTTAATTAATTATATTTTATTGTTAGTTTGTAACATAAACTGTACATAATAAAGATTTTTAATGTATTTTTTTCAACGAGCGTTTCGTTTTTACTTTATTAGAAATGTCATTTTAACGTAAAATTACACTTGAGTTAGTTTCATGTTATTAAAATATATTTTCAATATTTATTTTATTGATTTGTTATTTTATTTGTAAGTTTTAGTAGTTTATGAACGTTTTCTTACACAGCCATGCTCTTATGTGAAAAATAATAAATTATTTTATTTATACTACTCGCTACTAGATGGCAGTGTAACCTATATATGTATGTAAAAATTAAAAAGAATGACGCAATATAAAAAATGTATCATACATTCTCTATTGTTTTTATTTTGTTCATAATATTATTAATTCATTTCAATTACAACTGTAGTTAAAGTTAAGAGGATATTTGCATTAAGTATATAACAGTTGAGTTCAGGCCTATCGTGGTGCAGGGGCACAAGCGACTATAAACACGACAGGTTGTTCGTTCGATACCCACTCGAGGAAATTAAAATATTTTTTAAATATTTTTTCACTAAGCAATGCCTCCAGAATTCGTTGGGAAATAAGAAATGGAAGTGTTTTAATGGGAACGGAGTGTCTTAACACTAGGTTCCCTCTGCTACTCTGCTATGTGCTGGATACGGCTTGAAGCTAAGTTAAGCTAAAAATTGTATATTTCCCATTGCACATTCTAAAGACGAGTTTCCACCGCGATCGGAGCGGGCCTATTAAGTGGTGCGTGGAACTCGCAAGAGTAAACTGCATACTTGTATTTCCATTAATAAATAAATGGGCGGAAAGGGCCGAGCGAGCAGAAAGAGTTGAAAAGACTTCGCTCAATTCTATACGCTATTCACGAAGGCATGAGATAAAAGCATTACCCGCTCATTTCTCTTTCGCAGTGGAACTCGGACTTAAGAGCGGTAGGTAGCTCTGCTAATACCTAACTTGGCTAACAATATAACAGACTATCCAACACAAAATGATTTTTCCAATTCGAGTCATTAGTTCCCGAAATTGTTGCGTCCAAATTAGGTTTCGAACCTAACACCATTGTAAATAGTTACCAACAAATGACGTCACAATATAAACTTCTTTTTTAGGTTTACTCTGTATCCTATATATTATATAGTAGAGGAGGCAGAAGGAGTATAATATTAAAAACTCTGTTCCTAACTTTCCACCAACTTTCTGAAACATTGCGTGTTGAGTGGCGGTACTCAATACCGCGCTTATCTCGTTGCCAGAGCGAGGAAATGATAAAATTAAATAATTAATAAATAAAATAAATAAATCAGCTTCACGCTGTATCCCGCACACAGCAGGGTAGGCAGAGGGAACCTAGTGTTAAGACACTCCGTTCCCCACTTTCTGCCGAATTCTGGAGGCATTGCGTGTTGAGTGGCAGAACTCAACGCCGCGCTTAACCTCGACACCAGAGCGAAGAAATGGAAATATAAATTTAAGTAAATATTTCATCTCCTCGAGTGGGGATCGAACCCACAACCAGTCGATTTTGCAGTCACACCTCGTGCCGCTGCGCCACGACCGGCCTCAAAATAATTAATAATAAATAATTAATTCTTCCAAGTGGAAATCGAACCCCACAATTGTCGCATTTACAGTCACACGTCATGCCACTACTTCACGACGACCTCAAATGTAAAGTTAATTTATAGTTTTGCTAAAACTGGACTGTTATAGAGGTTTAAATTAAAATGAACTTTATTAAAACGTAATAAGAGTGAGTTTTAAATAGAGGTAGAGACAGGGTGGAAAACTTTTGCTTGGGATAAGGTATGTGTGATATATATTTTTATAATGCTATATACTATTTATCGCATTTGCGCGTCTTCTACATAATATATATTTATTATATATATTTTTGTTTCATCTACTAAGATTTAATACATTTATCTTTCAACACCCTGCTGAAAATTAGCCTCCCTCAAGGATCTCCACGCCGATCAGTTCCGCGTTGGTTTGATCTAGTGGCCTCTTATAACGTTGACCAGATCATCGATCCACCAGGTTCCAGATCATCGATCCACCAAGTTACCCTTATGCGATATAAAAGAATGGGGAAATTAACATTAAAAATTCCATAATATTCTTTATTTTAATTAATTTTTCATGTTAATTATTTGTCTTGTAAATTATATTTAACGCAAGCAAAATCAAGAAAGCTGGGATTTTTTTACTAGTTAAGTATTTTGAATATAAAAATAATTAAATCTGTAAATAAATATACAAGAGACCAGTCGTGGCGCAGCGGCACGAAGTGTGACTGTAAAATCGACTGGTTGTGGGTTCGATCCCCACTCGAAGAGATGAAATTTTTACTTAAATTTATATTTCAATTTCTTCGCTCTGGTGTCGAGGCTAAGCGCGGCGTTGAGTTCTGCCACTCAACACGCAATGCCTCCAGAATTCGGCAGAAAGTGGGGAACGGAGTGTCTTAACACTAGGTTCCCTCTGCCTACCCTACTGTGTGCGGGATACAGCGTGAAGCTGATTTAATTTTTTTTTAATTTATAAATATACAATAATATCCATATAATATTAAATCTTCGTGCCGTGTAAACTATGTAAACTATTGCCAAGATAGCAAGCTCCACACTAGGAAATAACTCTAGATTCATTTATGCACGTAAAAAGCATGAGAATGTGGATGAATGAAGACGTTGATGACAGGGACCGAGGTGAAACAGGTATGCAGAGACAGCAGCGCTTAGCACTCCGCTCTCTCTTTCTCTGTTGCTACTCCTCTAGGGATAAAGCGAAAAGCTAAAAAGCTCAAAAAAAGTTATACGTAATAATTCATAACTTATAAAAAAAATCATTTTTTCATATCTTAGTAATGAAGATGGATTTCTGCCTTAAAATTCGTAAAACGTGTACAAACATAACAAAATATTGTTTTAAACTGTTTTAGTTAATTTTTTTTTCTTTATTTTTCTTCATTGTTTAAGTATTTTTAGTATATTACGGTTCTAGTGACGGTTGTTGCGCATGGGCAAAAGCGTCCGACTGTAAACATGACGGTTGTAGGTTCGATTGTCACTGGGAGACATAAATTGTTATAAATTAATATCCTCATTTCTTTGGTGCCAAGTACTAAGGCATATCGCGGCGTTGACTTAGACGCTGTGCTTTGAAAATTGGGCGGAAAGTGGGCAGCGGAGTGTCTTAATACTAGGTTCCCTTTATTTACCCTGCTATTTGTGGAATACAGCATGTAGCTAAACTGTTTGTCAAGAACCTTCATCTCAGGAACACTTAGAGATATCGAATCGAAATTCGAACCATATACTTAGATCTACGGCCCTATGATTTCGTGATAAAAAAACATTTCTATATTTACTTAGCAAAAAGATATGGCCATTTATATAGCAAAAAACGCGCATTTCGATACTATCAAAGGAATCAAAATTCATTGGGTACTTCTGGTTGACTAGTTCAGATTTTAAAATATGAAAAATATACATTTTTGGGTTAATCCTAAAAAATAATAGTCTTGAAAAGGGTGCAAAATTTGGTATTAAATCCGCTAGTTCAAGTGAGGTATCAAATGAAAGGTCTCTGCTAAGCCTGAACTTCAGAAAAAGATCAAGATTTCCATTTATTTGGCGGGCGAGGATTTTTTCTTTACCTTAATAAACTCCACATATCGTTAATTTTGGTGCAACAATGACGTATTTGCACTTACAGTAATATTGCCGGAGACGCAATTAAATTTTGTAAATAGTCTTTCCGCAAACATTCACATATTTAACTACTTTTTTTTACTTCGATAGGCGATGTCTTCGAAAAGAAGTGATGTGATGTGAAGTCTACAACTTCAAGTAATACACATATATTTTTTTAGCTTCGCGCCATGTCCCGTACCTAGCAGGGTAGGCAGAGGGAACCTGGGAACCTAGTGTTAAGGGACTTTTGCATTTTCCCCGCGCTTTGCCTTGTCACCAGAACGAACGAACGCGACGAAATATAAATATTAAATATTTCATTTCTCCGAGTGGGAATCGAACCCACAATCGAGTCGCGTTTGGAGTCGCGCTCTTTTGTTTCTTTTAGCAAATTCTCAGAAAAAAATATGCAGAAAATTGTTTTTCGGCGTCGACATAAAAATAATCTTAAAAAATGGATTTTCATTTTGTCGTTATTTTTAATATGTGCTGATTGACACCAACCTACATTTATCATTTGGCTACAGCGTAGTGTTCAATATTGAAACTCTAATGGTTATAGGTATGTTTGCAAACGAGAGTAGTAGGTTCAATTCCCTTACTACTGTGTTAGCTTTGTCGATATTTCAAGACGCTATAATTATGATGGTGGTCGGCATGGGCGTATCTAGAAATACTCGTATTTTCTGAGAGGGCCTGGGCTTTATCTTTAAAGAGATATAAAGAAAAAGGTAAAGGCTTTTTAAAAATTCTCAAAGTAAATTTATGGTAAGTAAAATTTTTGGGGTGGACACAGGACTATTCTGGGTAGGCGCGGGCTACTCCGCCCCTTTCTCCGTTCCACAGCGTTAAGTGCCGCAACTCAACATGTAAACGCAATGTGCGTGAGAAATGGAATGTCTTAGGTTCCATAGGCTCCCTCTGGCTATCATGTTATGCGGTACAAAATAATAATGATTGAACCCGCTAACACCGTTCCAATAAGCCATGCAAATTTACATACAGGTAACAATATCGTGAGAAAGTAAAGAATAAAAAACCCTATTTTAAATAAATCTTAAGCGATATTAAATATAAATTGATTGTTAAATCGTCTGCTTAGCTTTGACGTGCATGTCCTTTAACCAATGACTCATATGGAGAATATCTTATATATAATAGGACACGCAAAGGGAACCTAGTATTAAGACACTCCCCATGCATCACTTAACTTTCGACTTAATGCGTGTTGAGAGGTGAAATACAACGCCGCGCTTTGTCTATCATAGCAGGGCATATGCTGAATGATTCTGCGAACCTAATTTTTAGATACTAGGTTCCCATTAACACATATTCGATCTCCAATTTCCATCCTTCATGGTACGTACGCAACGTGGACCCTACACAAAGATTTTGAATTAGAATCGTTAAAGGAATTCTGCAAACGTCTAGCCAAGCGCTACTACGAGCGTGCAGACTCCCATTCCAACCCACTCATTGTCGAAACGTGTAAGTACATTCCTCGTCCACACCCGCTTCTTCGACGCCCTCGCAGCGTCCTTCTGGATCCCGACGCCCCAATTACTGCCGCAAACGCCCAATACATAGAGAGGATTCATTCCTCAGTCTCGCGACACACTTTCCGCCGCCGCAAGAGGCGGGGAGACCAGCAGTCCTATCTCACGGTACGGCGTGACGGGGCCCAAGGGTCGAAATCCCCCATGATTAGCGTACGCAGGGCATTCCTCTGCGATCGTCAACACTTCCCGAACATCTATCAAAGTTCGTACTTTTTCTTCAGGGTTGAGCTACTCGCACCCCTCCCCGCCCGGTGACGATGTCAAGACCATTCCAGGTCAATAGCAATAAAGCCAAGTCTAAAAAAACCACCTTCGTGTATATCATCGTAGTTATAATGTTTGAAATTTGTTCTGAATGGTAATTAGATATCGATATAAAAAACAGTGTATGTTGTAATTGATATCCCAAACACCTTTGAATATATTATTTAATATAATAATGCCTTGGCTCGTGATGTGTCTAGTGGTTAGAATCGTTTATAGTTGTGATCGTGAAGAACCCAAAATCTTTTAGAGATTCAGAGGTAACAGTATTAAGAATTTTATATTATGCCATTAGAAGGTATCGCTTTAATAAGATATTTGCCATCAGAAGTTGTTCTTGTGTCAGTTATTTAGATAACTGGAAACTCGACAATATGACATTGTCATAACTCGAAGCTCGTCCGAAGAAAAGCCAAGAGCGCGTCCTATCTTCCTCTCCACTATAACTGCGAACTAGTTATAATAAAAGGAAGAAAGAGTACGGGCACCGCCCCGCCCCTACACCGTGAGTTCCGACCAGACCGTGGCTTTACAGTCATCGTTGAACCCTCCGAGACGTTTGTGTGTGATCTTTCCGAAGGTACTTGTTACGCTTGTTTATATTAAGATTGTATTAGAATGGTGATTCGTGATGTTGATTGATTTGTGAGATCAATATAAGTCGTTGGAACGAACGCACTACCGCTAGGCGGCCGATATGTTAAATAAACGCACGGCACACACCCCACAGTCGTGTCTCGAACCGTAGGCGGACACTACTACATACACCAGAGTTCCAGGACATAAAATAGCACCACACACCCGTATGAGGGCGGACACTACTACATACACCGGACCTGGGACATAAAATAGCACCACACACCTACTAGTCGTATACCAAGTCATAGACGTGGTATAAAATATGTCAATGACCAACGCCATACAAGCATAGCTTACGTATCGCGAGCGTACTGCGAGACGGCATCAGCCACGACATAGTTAATGTCGCTATAACAGTTCGCATAAGCCCATCACGTCAGCTTCCGCGACGTCAAGCAACATTCAATATCATAATATTGGTCAAAGATCACTTGGATCCACAATATGTGTCGCCCCTACACATATATTGCCTTTATAAGAAATTCGATCCTAAAAGATCGTGCCATCATAGGCTTCGAATTATTATATTATATTTATAATATGTTTGGTACGAGTCTTTATGTGCATCATATTTATTAGTACCGTAGTACTTAAGAGTTCGACTCGACCGCTGCCTTCCAGCATCACCACCACCTATATAGACAGAACGACGGTCGCGACACTCGGGACGACAATACACGAACTCGTCTCGATTAATATTTTATTCAAAATATATAGTTTGTATTATTCATAATTAACTATGTTATTTATGTGTATTGCCATGCATATTTTATTTTACTTATTTATTTATTTTAAACTTATACTCAAGGTACATACTGTTACAATATGTAATCATGCTCCATTAGTAGGCTGAAATAAATAAACTCCGTTAACTTACTGCTCGTTTACTAAATGTTGTTTTGATTGGCGGACGCAACGTCGCAGGAATCGAACCCACATCCTTTCGTACAGTTAAGAACTGTCCCACTGTGACAAAGATGGCAAGTTATATATTATATATAATACTAGCAGACCCGGACGCGGCTCCGTCCGCTTAACCTATACGAATATTTATTAAAAATATTTATGAAATTATTTTCAGTTTTCAATAGGACTTAGGTTTGGTAAGAAAATATAAGCCTAAATAATCAATAATAAGTAGAGAAAATTCTTATTATTGGAAAAAATACATAACGAATTAAAATGAACAGAAATAAAAAGTAAACGTAACCAAAGTAAAATATTAATAAAAAAAACTAAACAAAACCAGCTAGGTATATTATTAATATTACCAACGGAATATAAATATTTAAAAGTATTTAAATTAAAAGTAACACGTATTCTATAATAACCTATAATCTATACTAAAATAATACAGTAAAAAATAGATAATTCTATGCGAAGATATATGCTGTCGCAGTTTATTTAATTTTATTAAAGAATTACAATATGTTCGTTACAATACACGATGTGACTTTAAACATTTACGCAGCGCATGACCGTTTATTTTAAAATTTTAATATTTTCTAAAATATCCATTTCTGTGATATGCTGTAAAAACCAATATCAATTTGTATAAAGCTCACAATGTGTCTATATACTTAATCGAATGAGGAATAATACTGTACTATTGAAAATAGTTTCGCAATTATTCCTTCTTTATTTTAAACACAAAAATGGTCACTACTGGTTGTTCTTAACAGATAGACAAATTATGTGCTATAGACTATATAACATTACGGTGTACTTCTTTAGTTTGCCGTACATAACCATATAATAATAATAATGAACGCCATCGAAACGCAGGCGCTGCAGAAATAATCTCTATATATAATAAGACAGTAAAAATATTTTGTCTGTACATTTAGTAATTTTGACTGAAATGGACAGAGGGACACTTAAAAAGAATAATAGAAAACAAAAAAAATCGTTTTGAATTTCTTGTCTGTCTGTCTGTCGACATATTTTTGTCCACATTTTTCTCCGAAAGTACTGAACCGATTTACTTAAAAATTTCACCAATTGCTTTGTTTTAACTCAACTTAACTACTAAAGTTTAGTTCATCAAAATGGGTTCATTAAAAAAAAATTATCGTCATTTGAAGGAAGTCGTAATTAATTCAACACAGAGATAAAGAACGATCTTGAAAAAAATATCAAGTAAATTCAAAGATTTTTTGGTTGGTTCGTTCATATAATATATGTAACTAATTTAAAAACTGTACAGGAGTTAATATGCAATTATTACAGTTATTTTACAAAGAATATTATGAATCCTTCAAATCAATAATTTAACATTTAAGGCTGTTTCTGAATGAGTAAATTAAATTATTCACTGACATCAGCACATTTAACAGAGTATATTATATAGGTAAAAAGAACATAAAGTTACAAAAATATATACGTGTAATAGATAATTAGCTTTATGTATATTTTATAAATATCAAATATCAACAATGGTCGTATTTTTTTATTTAAAACAATCAAAAATTCTTTGACGATAATGTCGTAAAAAAATCATATTAGAAGTCATTATAGGTGTCAATCAATTGTGCTTATTATATCAATAATCATGTATTTTAAGCGGGCGAAGCCGTGGGCGAGCCGCTAGTAAAATATATGCAAGTACATCGTACTACAAAAATATTCAATTTCATTCGTTCTAATAACAATCCGCGACACCAAATCTCTTATAAATAAGTCACAATAAGACATTTTGCGACAAAAATAATTGATAACTGCAAAGTTTCCGTCGCTTTGTCCGTTTCTTATAAATACATTTAAATTTCTATTTGTAATTTCCAAATAGCTGTGTTTATGAAGTGCATGTGATTATTTACATTATACTCAAATATAAAAAAAATATATAGATCTTCAGTGATCGATAACGGGGGTTATGGAGCAACAAATTTATTACAAGGCTATTTTTTATCCCGGAATTTCCACGGGATACTGAATTATACGGGAAAAATGTTTTCCGTGCATACATAGATACTAAATGAAATAACTAAACTCTTCTACATTAAATACGATAATTGTTGCGAGCAATATCAAATAAAATCCCAAAAAATAAAATTACGATTCATTAAGTGTATAACAACGATATAGATAACCGAACTGAAATAACGAACCATTCTTTCCTCAATACTTAAATAATATTATGCCAATGTCGCGCAAAGCCGAAACTTACACCACACCAAGAAATAAAAAAAATTTTAACCAGTCTACTACTCGAATAAGCGAAGAACCAAAGAAAAATATAAATTAATAATAAATAGCAAATAACCACATAAAAATTTACAGTAGATCCAAAATATATGAAAATTTACAAAATCGTCAACGTCGTCTACCTGTTCGAGTCGGTCATACCGTGCGGCTCGGAGGCTAGCCTATATTAAATCAGTGATATCTCCTTAAGTATTTATTAGAATGATGTATAGTAAAATATAATTTTAATCTAGGTGAAATGCTAAAGGTGACTATTATATTTATTTTGATAAGGATGAATACTAAATTATAGAAAACATATTAACAATAATCCGATAAATTTAAATTAAATATATTAAAATGGTTCCTGTAGCTCAACCTTCAGGTATAAACAATAGATTTTTTAAAGGACAATATTTTTATAAAACATTATTTTTATATTGTCTCTTAAGGTTGAGTCAGCGCACTTAAGAGTTCAGGAAACCCATTTTGGGCAACTTTTTGTTAAAACAACAAAGTTCCTTGTTGCTTAGCAACGGTTGCTTAGCGACGGTTGTTATTAATATGGCAGAATAAATTGCTTGTCAAATTGAAATATAATTTAATATATTAGTATATATCGAGAAAATTACAATCATGAGAAAAATAAAGTAACCCATGTTCATCTGAAGACCTTTAAGTATCTCTATATGAGTATTTTATCACAATTGAATTAGCGGTTTGGCCCTGATTACGTAATAGACAGACAGACAGACAGAGTTACTTTCGAATTTATAATATAGGTATGGATACAGAACGAATTAACGGGTTGCCATAGCAACGTGTATGTTAACTTTACACAAGTGTGATTTAAATTTCACAATTATGATAGTGTGTGTTTTTTTTTTAAATTCACGCAGTATGCCACTAGGCAGTGGGAACCTGGGAACCTAGTTCCAGACATTCTGTTCCCATTAAAACCTTCTCTTTCTCCTTCATGTATAATAATAAAATAATATATAGATAAGTTCAAAGTAATTAAAATTCCTCATACATTTTACACAGGAGACCGCCCAGGTAGTCATTTTGTCACACCACTTCAGGCTTCCTAAGTAAATACTTAATCGTTTCTCAAAATTTTTGTTATTTATTTAAAATTTTAAAGAAAAGAATGGACGGTCACTTTATTTGTTTATTTAGCTTCACGCTGTATCGCGCATATATCGGGGTAGGTCAAGGGAACCTAGTGTAGCACCCTAGCCTAGCGTCCGTTAAATGGCAGAACTCAATGTCGAACTTGTATAAATATTTTAACATGAAAATATTATTTCGACTAAGAAGTAAGAGTCGAAGGGGCCAATCGTGGGGCAAGGACCAAATTAAATCTCTATCTATTATATATAGAAGGATAAAAGGATAGAAAAGTCGATTCTGTACATGAAAGATATAAAAAAAATAAAAATTAAGTCGGTTACATATCGATTATATAATAGAAGCTAAAAACTACTCAGCAGAATTCTTGTCTGTCTGTCTGTCTGTTCGTATGTTCGCCAAGTAAAAATAAAAAATCTGACACTATCAAATTACTCGCAAATGCTAAATTATATAATTTTAATTAAAATTGTTAATGTTAAATTGAATCTTATCTAAGTTATCTTTCTTTTTTATTTAATCATAATTTAAAAGAATAAATTACAATTAATAGGCTTTTAGTCTAAGCTAAATATTATTTAAACGACAACATTGATGAGATTAAAAAATATTATATAGAGGATATATGTGTCGGGACTAGCTGAAATGACGATGTATACAATAAAAAGTACCTAAATGTATTTATTTGGAAAGTGAATTCTTACTTATTTAGAAAACGTATAAAAATTTTGAACGTAGCGGGACTCGAACCCGCGCCTCCTAGAAACCGACCAGGCGCCCTGACCACTAAGCCATACGTTCTCGCCAAGCTACGTCGAAATTTTTATACGCTTGTTACAACTTATTTTTGTTGTTAGTATCTCTGTAGGGAGATTTTTACAAATTTCCGCTACCCAAAGATTTATCGTTTGGCAAGAGAGAATACTATTTTTAAATATTTTTTAAACATTAGTATTAAGCAAATAATTCAGTAGTTTAGGAGGGTGAAGCCGCGAGTGGGTTGCTATAATATTTAATATTTTTATTTAACGGGGTGTCTTAACACCGGGACCCCAGGTTCCCTCTGCCCACATTTGCTTTGTGCTTGACAACAGCGTGAAGCTAAAACAAAAAGAAAAATAAGAATCGAATTGAAACTACAGACCGTACGGTATAGGCCTGATTCGACAAAAGTCAGGGCAAGTTATAACATCAGCGCTTCTTTTTGTGCCCATAGTCCATTTATCGAGGAAGGCTATAGGCCTGGTGCTGAGGTGAGGTGAGGCTGAGGCGCTGTACCTGTGTTGACGGTTACCTCGGACACTTAGAATGTTTCAGTGTCATACACAACGAGTAATTATTTACATTTGATCTATATAAGGAGCCGCAACTTAATACTATTTATCAAATATGCGTGTTATATAGAATTTTTAATTTGAGCAGCGGAATCCTAAATATGTATTTTTAAAGATAATGAATCAAAATGAACAAAAATAGAGCAATTAGAACGTCACTAATTAGATGAATTTAGAATTTACCGTCATGGCGCGAGTTTGACTGAATGTATTGGTTATGGGGTTTCCCCTTTTTTCACTGATTGAAGGGTAGAGAAAAATTGATATTAAGACACTCCGTGTTCATGATTCTCTCAAATTTTGTGACTTCATGCGTTCAGCCGTATATATATATCTCATAGTTATAATATTCGAAGCTATGTTAATTGTAAGGAATAAACATACGATTAAAGCAGGATATTAGTAAATCACATATTATTAAATACTTGCTTTAAATTGCGGCTTCGCCTGTTTGGTCAAATGGGAATAATTCCTCGTGTATGACTCATGATGATCGGCGGCACTCGACACCGCTCTTTGCCTCGTTATCAAAGCAAGGAAATGTTATCAAACTAATGAAATGTGATATATTTTCTAGATAAATAGACTATCCAACACAACATGATGTCTGAATTCGAACCAGTAGTTCCTGAGATTAGCGCGTTCAACCAAACAAACTTCAACTTTATAATATTAGAATAGGTATTATTCAAAAACTATTTCAATTTTCAATAGACAGTTAATCCTATTGAAATAGATATACAGATTAATTTTTTATTGTAATTTATAAAGGGCCGTAGGTTCGATCCTCGATTAGGGTGCATTCCCTTATTTAATAGTTATTATTAGTACTTGATGTTCTTAACGATAGATTAAAGAACAATGATAGTAATACAATTTTTAGTCGCATTCTTAGTTTAGGACATGTTTGACTTGTTCGAATTCTATTTATGGGAATTTTTTTATCATTATTCGTTACTACTAATGCATACATATCGTTGGTATTTTTTTTAGTAGTAGCATTGTAGGCAGGAAAAATCTGGGAGCCCAATGTGAAGATACTCCGTTCCCCATTAACACTTCCACTCCTCACTTTCTGCGCAATTCTTGAGGCATTGCGCGTTGAGCGGTGAAACTCAACGCTGCGCTTTGCCTCGTTACCAAAGTGAGGAAATGAAAACATTAAGTACGGTGCGGCTGGTGCCAAGGTGCGGCTGTGAGGAGCGTTAATTGTCACACTTGTTGTTTGTCCACTAATTTTTCTCTAAAAGTCATATTGATAATCCTTTCCGATTTCAATGAAGTCTTTTCCAACTTAGGGAACAGCCCAAACTCATCAAAAGCGGTTCAGTAGGTTTCGAGATATGGGTATTCATGCTTTTCGCGAGGCGACATGTATAAATAGGCTTATTAACGGATGTTTTAAGTTGCCTTATTTTTTAACCGACTTCTGTAAGAAAAATCAACCAAGTTATATATGATTATGGGATATAGATAATTGTTATAGTTAATTTATGATTATGGGATATAGATAATTGAAAAAGTTAATTTTTTTTGTTAAATATTATTAAAATTGTCTTTTTACTACATCTGGACACCGAACCCGGGCTATCCCGGCAGCTGACCGTGTCCAAATCGTATTTCTCAGAACACGTCCGTCGATCCATTGTTTTGCATAAACAGATGTTTTGTACCGCACATGTTGCGGATACGCGACGAACGTATTCTATAAGTTTCTTTTGGGTTTTACTCTTTATATTATATTACTAGTCTAGCGTGGAGTTTGAGACGCGAAATGGAAAATATCGCTGTCGTTCTCGTAAGTATTTTGAAAAATCATTTCATCATAGTTATCAGGTTCACGCAGTCCCGCACACAGCAGGGTAGGCTGAGGGAACCTAGTGCGTTCCTCATTTTCCGCCGAATTTTGAAGACATTGCGTGTTGATTGGACAAACTCAACGCCGCGCTTTGACTCGACACCAGAGCGTAGAAATGAATATTAATTGGAATAAATATTTAATTTTGTCCATTGAGGATCGTACCTATAATAGGTTACGTTTACAATCACACACTCGTGTCCCTGCGCTACGACTGGCCTCATATACCTATACCTCCTACATAGCAAATGTCAATTTCCTTAGTCTAGTCACTCAGTAACGGAAGAGTTTTATGCTTTATTAACTAATTAACTAATGTAATATTATATGCTAGCGAAGTTTAGATTAGACTCGTAATACAGCTTATAGCCTTCTTTGATAAATGGACTATACAACACAAATAAAATTTTTCAATTGGAACCATTACTTACTGAGATTAGCGCGTTCAACGAAACTAATCGTCGCCACTTCGGTTTTTGAATCTTCTGTCTCTTCTCAATAGAACTAACTTCTGAGCTGGTGGAATTTCTCGAAGAACTCGAATTATTATAATAAATAGAATTAAATGAACAATGAGGTAGTCGTGACGAACCATCGCAAGCGTCGTGTTTTCAGTTAGACGCTGAAAGTAGTAGTACGTTCGATTCCCACTCAGGGTCATGAAGTTATTTACCACAATTTTATCACTCTCGCTTTGGTAACAAGACGAAATTGAATTGAGCGCTGCGTTGAGTTCAACACGCTATGTTAGGAACGAAGTGCTATATACGGGATGTATCCCGTATAGACAGCGTGAAGTAAAAAAAATTATAAATAAGTAAATAAATAATATTTTATTTTTACTTTAAATATACACTTTTACATATATATGTTTCTTTTTTAGAGTATAAACCTATTTTTCTTTGTAAAAACTAGCTCAACTAGATACCAATAGTGTAGCTAGGTAGCTTTCTAGTACTCAGTTTTTTATTACCAATGGTTCAATTAGCGTTTTGCTAGCAGTATGCATCTATATTAATATTATAAAACTGAAGAATTTGTTTGGTTGAACGCGCTAATCTCGGGAACTAGTGGTTTGAATTGAACAATCTTTTGTGTTCGGTAGTCCTTGTATTATAGAAGGACAATAAACTAAGGAGTAAGGCAAATTGTTATTTGTTTTTTTTAATACCCAAAAAAAAAGGTAATTTATATTTATATTATTTATAACAGAGATAATCTGTAAGTAAGTTACTTTTCGTATTCATTTCTTTTTGGGGAAAAAGGTTATTCTTTTGCACGATTTTATTATATATTTTTCTTGTAAGATTTGGAATTAAAAACAATCACCTAAAAAAATAATTAAAAAATTTAACCGACTTCAAACACAAGTCCCATTTTAGATACAAGTATACAAGTATGTACCATAGGCCTTGGCCTGTTGCTGTCGATTAGGATAGTGTATACATGCGACTCCATAAGTCCCACATAGGCCACCCCACTCCCCACTATGTACTTGTAAAAAGGTTTCTCCACTATAAAAAGGATGTATTATATTATGCCCCCTTCAAAAAATCTCAGATAGCCACATCTAAAAAACTATTGATATCATCTAAATAACTATTGGTACAATTCAGTCATTCCTTCGACATGGGATCGACCACATGACCATTGCGCTTATAAACAGACAATATCTATCTGGATCACTATAGCATCTCGGTCCTAAGCTTCGCGAATTGGGTCACTGACTTGCAGTATCCCACGCATTACAAATATGTAGTCGTCTAACCAGCTTTAGTAAGAATAGAAGAATATCATTATCTGTACTAATATTGTAGGGTTTGTTTGGTTGAACGCAATAATCCTGGGAACTACTGCCTGTTTTGGACGGAGAGCCCATATATCGACGAAGGATATAAGCTATTATATATTATATCACGTTAATCGTTTCGACGTAACCCACCGTACCTACGGTCAGAGTTACCTCTCGCACTTATGTCGTACACATTTCTGACAGAATTCGATAGATTGCGTGACGAATAGCGGAACTTAACGCCGCGCTTTCGCGTTTTATGCTCTGACGATATCATTAAAACATACAGTTACTATAAAACTTGTAGTTAAATTATTTATACTATTGGCGATTAAAATTTACCTAATAGATACATTCCCATTTAGGGAATATTTCACAAGTGGCTGACAAGTTCCTGTTAACTTATTGAACAGATATATACGAATGTATTAGTGTCCTTATCTTATTTAAAAGGTTGGAAAAAGATAGTGCTATGTATATTTGGTTGATAAATTATGTAATGATTATGTTGTGTATGTTATTTGTATACGAGGCCGTCGTTGCGTTGTTACAAGTGTGGCGTTGTAAGCGCGACAGTTGTGGGTTCGATATATAAATAAAATATTTAATATTATTATTTCGTCGCTCTAGTAACGAGGCGCGGCGTTTAGTTCCGTGATAGCACGCTGATGCATATCAAGAATTCGGCGGAAACTGGGGAACGGAATGAGGAACGGAGTATCATAACACTAAACTCCCTCTGCCTATCCTGCTATATGCGGGATACAGCGTAAAGCTGAATTTTAATTTCAGCTTCACATTGTATGTTGAAATCTCTTTGCAATCTTGCTATATGCGAGAAATGCAAAGATAATATTACTAATTTATTAATTAAAGTAATATTCATAATTTATTGAGGACATCACTTCGGTCGTAGCGCAGCGACTGTTTATAAACACGCCGGTTGTGGGTTTGATTCTCATACGGGGAATGTATTGGTTTAATTTCCTTGGCACAGTGTTAAGTTCCACCGTTTTAGAAAAAAGCGGTGCGTCGGGAACCGAAGTCTTTTAACACTAGGTTCCCTCTGCCTACCCTGTGTTACGCAGGATACATCGTGAAGCTAAACTAAAAAATGTATAATTTATTGATACGTAATAAACAGATAATCTATAGATATAACTCTAAAGAAACAGGTAAGAAAATCGGGCGAAAGCAGTTTTTTTTCAATCGCGATCATACGATGACCACGCTGGCATTCGGCTTTCGGCAGTATCAGCTCAGCTCTCGACTAGAGTGGATGTATGTCCAAATTACGGGGGAACATCGCGCCAAAAATACGATTTTACTTACATTACTGACATAACTTACTTTAAAACTTCTAATTTTATATTTAAAAAATATTGGTTAAACAAGTGTTTGTGCGTTTATGTGATTTTTGTGTACAAAAGTGGACTGTATAAGCTGAATTGTGGAAAGGTAACTTTTTTTACTACGTTTCAATGCAGCATGCACTAAGGACACATGGTGTTACAGCCTTTGAACTTTTTTAAATTTACAATAATTAACAGCAAGTCAATGAAATTGGCTTATAAAATTTTGTGCAATTATGTTGTATTTTTTTTCGGTAAAGGTTAAAAAAACGTATTATAAACATCTATTATAACCAAAAATTTTAAACATTAATGCATTTTTTTACATATATATTCTATTGATATTTGGGAAATAAGCAGATTAAAGTAATTCCTTAGTCATTCTCTGCTCCAGTTTTTACATTTGCATATAAAATTATGAAATCTTAAAACAGTATCGTTTATTTACATTTAAAAATAAAAACTATTTAGCTTTTTTTCATATGGAAATGAATTAGCTACTGTCTCTAATAATGAGGCAAAGTGTGGCGTTGAATTTACAAATTGGCGTTAAATATATAAATATAATATTTTATGGTTATTTGTGAAATAGGCAGAATAAACAAACATCTTATCCTCCTCTTTATTTTTTAGATATTGTGTAATTACTTTGGAGAAATAAAAAAAATATATTATGAAGTTTTTTTCAAATTAAAACCCAATAATATCTCATACATACAAATAATCAAATTTTGTAATGTCAATACTAAGAAAAACGTATATAACCTTGGTGCATACAGCAGGGTAGTGTCAAGACACTCCGTTCTTCTCTTTCGGCCAATGGCGGACGTATATATACGTATGTATATACTATATAAGCAAAAAGATAAAAATAAATTAATTATGCACATTTAAAATTTTATTTAAATTAGTTTGCTACTACGCTAGCTAGCTACTATGTCAGCAATGTATTCATATTACAGAGTTAAAATAAAACAATTAATATTTAATATTGTTAACGCGAAGTTCAGGGTTTCCGTTCCCACTCGAGGGTACGCATTAATTAAATTTCCACGATCTAGTAACAAGACAAACCGCGGCGTTGAGTTGAGAGAAATATTGCAAAGATTGCAGTGTATAGGGAAAGATGTGCCTTAACATTAGGTCCCTGTCTTCATTTTTTCCTATTAATTAACAGTAGTTAAAATAACTTAGGTATATATTTACTTTACCAATAGAGACAGTGAGCTAATTAAATAATAGCAATATGATATTTTTATACGAAAGTAGAAAGTTTTGTTCAGATTCGTTTCAAATAGAAGTGTTGCATCTAACAAACAATTACTCAAAATTGATTCCAGTGAAGAATCGAGTCTTAACTTTAGTAAGTGTTCAGAAAAAATATAACAATTCATTTTTTTGTAGTTTCACATTGTATCCCGTATACCTATAGCATAATACACCGATGGAATCTTTTTTTTTTAACGTGAGGATATCCTCGACTCGAGCGGGTTATGTGGGACTCATGGACTGGCAGATGTAGGCCGTCCAAATACCCACTAAAACCTTACGGTGCTCCTCCTCGATTGCCACTGGCCGCGAGACGCGGGGACTAGAGTCTTCCGCGAAACGCGGCGGCGGGAGCCTGCTAGGCAGTCGTCGCGGAGTCAAGGGAGTGTGGGCACCCTCGACGACCTGCTCGGAGAAGCGCGCGGGAGCAACCTGCGGGCCTACTCGGGCCAGGTTAGTAGGCGATCAGCTTCCCTAAGCTGACCGTCCTCTGGCTCAGCGCCGACGGAACCTAGTGTTAAAACGAAGTTTTGCACGAACTGTCGAATTTTCAAAACATTGCCCGAATAATGGCGGAACACAACTCAGTCTCGTTATACGAGTGAGAAAATAAAAATAATTCATTTCTCTTAGTGATAATCAAACCCACAACCGTCGCGTTTATAGTCACACGCTGTGTCGGGTTCCGTACCTCGAAAGGTAAAAACGGAACCCTTATAGGATACTTTTATTGTCCGTCTGCACGTCGTCGGTCAAGACTTAAGATCTTAAGATCCGTATCAACCAGAAATTAATATAGGAAGGAAGAACTTATAATACAATTAATAACGGAAAAAATCCGAAAAACATCCGAAAGAGATCCGAGTGCAAACTTGTGGTTGGCGAGTCCGACTCGCACTTAACCGGGTATTTTTTATATTAAAAAATAACATATTAAATTAAAATAAATTAAATCATAAATTAAATTAAAAAATAACATATATTATAATTTAAATTTATCATGCTTCTGTTGAAATCCTCGGATTGTTTAATATTTATGAATAATAAATAAATCTTCATATAAGTAATATATATAATTAATCTTTATGTGTCTGATTCTTTGACTGATCAATTATAGAGAAAATAAAAAAGAAAAATAAAACATGTAATATAATATTACAGATATAAAAATGTTATTATAAATTTATTTAATATTTTTATTTTTTTGTGCTAACAAGGCAAAGTGCGGTTTTAAGTTTGCGGAGGGAACAGTGTCTTAACCTGGGAACCTAGTGTTAAAGCTCTCTTTTTTGTGCCTACTTCTTGCGCGGCGAGAGACGGAACTCGACGCCACACTTACATAAGTGCAACTTATATAGATATATTACACAAAAAACTTAATAAAAATCAACTTTACGCTGTATCTCGCACACACTAGGGTAGGTAGAGAGAACCTAGTAGTAGTAGTTAAGACACTCCGTTCTTAAATTCTGCCGAATTCTGGAGGCATTGCGTGTTTAGTGCGGAACCCAACGCCGCGCTTTGCCTCGACACCAGAACGAAGAAACTAAAATATAAATGTAATTAAATATTTCACTTCCTCGAGTGGTGATCGAACCCACAACCAGTCGTGTTTACAGTCACACTTTGCACCCCTGCGCCGCGACTGGCCTTAAAAAATTTAATACATAAGGAAAAAAAACGAAATAAAAAATAATCCATTCAGAAATAAAATTAACTCCATAGAACGATCGGCCTTTATCATTTCATTTGCATATATTTGTACATGGAGATAAAAAAAACATTTGTTTATATTATATAGGATTTGTACCCACGACCTTGCTTGGTAAAGTACCTGTCTTTTAATTTTAATAACACTATTAAAGTTTATTTCTTCATATTACGTTATTCTTTAGGACAAAGTGCGTCTTGAGTTCTCTCATACCGAGGAATATTCTAAAATTGGCTGAAAGTACAGAGTGTAACTCTAGGATCTACTTACCTATTTTAATATATAAAGGAAAATAAACAAAGTATTTTGTTTACTATTATACAGTAAACAAAATACTCTTGAGTTTTCAGTCGTGGCTCAGGGGCACAAGCGTACGACTATAAACGCGACAGGAGTGGCTTCGATTTCCATTTGGGGCGAATTCGGTGGAAAATGGGGAACGGATTGTCTTAACAATTGGGTCCCTATGGCTACCCTATTACATACGGGATATAGAATGAAGCTAAAAAATGTTAATAATAGAATTGGTAATGTTCAAATTAAAAATAAATTCTATTTGGAAAGAGAGATTATATGTTAGTTATGCCACTAAAATGAAACGCTTTCAATTGAGAGGTACGTGGTGAACTGAGTGTTTAACACTAGGTTCCCTCTGCCTACCCTGCTGTATGCGGTATATAGCGTGAAGCTATATATTTGTGTCTTTGGCTCTGTGGTACAGCGTGCGACTTTAGACGCGACGGTTGTGAGTTTAGATTCCCTCGGAAACTCGGGGGGAATAAAATATTTGGGAACTGTATGCTTAACACTAGGTTCCCTAGGTCACTCCGCCCACCCTGCTATAAGCCGGATACAACGTAAAACTGCATTTGTCAATTCGGTTACTTTTATTTCAAGTGTGATATGCACATTGTAGTTTTCATCATTTTAAGCTATAAATAGATATAATATGGTCACACTAACAAGGTAATTAACATGTAATAAATTGTAAAGAAGGAAAATTATAAAATTATATAAATATGACGTTAATTAAACAAGAATTCTAAAGTTTTTAGTTATTAGAAATTTCGTTGTATAATTGTGTTTTTTGATGTGTTGAGGTCGTCGTGGCGCTCGCTGTGGTACATGCGTCACAGCGTGTGATTATAAACGCAACGGTTGTGGGTTTAGAGGGTAGATTCCCAATTGGAAAAATGAAATATTTAATATTTTCGTCTCTTAGCTCTGGTAACAAGACAGAGTACGGTATTGAGTTCCGACGATCGTTCGAAAACGAATTTGCTTAATACTAGGTTCCTCCAGTCTACCTCTATATTATGTGGTATACAACATGGAGGCTAAAAATAAATTGTTTTTTTTTTTGGAGAATTGAACCCTTGTCCGTTTCCGTGTTTAAATAAAGATGAATCGACAGAGAGAATCTAAATATTCAAGATGACTAAGTAACGAAGCCGTCGTGGCGCGGTGGCACAGCACTTTTGGGAAATAACGTGAAATTAATCAAAACATTATGTATTCAATTAGATCATTATGAAAATTAGTCGAAAAATATGGAACGAAATGTCTTAATACTAAGTGCCCTCTACCCCGCTATATACGGGATACTGAAACGTGAATGTATAAAAATTAAAATTGTTTACTAAAAATATTATTTATCTGTGGTATACTAATTTAAAAAAAATACAACCAAATGTCAAATTCAATTGGCCAGTGTAAATGAAGGTGTTTATTATCTATGCACTCGACTGAGTGCCGTTCGCGCTGTCAATTGTATGAGAGGATCGCAGATTATAAATAATATTTTATTGATGGTTTGTTTTTTTTTTTTTTTAAAGCATTTTTAATCATTATTATTATAAAAGTTCATGCACAAGCGTGGAACTGTAAGCGCGACAGGTTGTGGGTTCGATTCCCACTCGAGGAAATGAAATATTTTTTTTTGCTCTGGTAAAGGCAAAGCGCGGCGTTACGTTCCGCCACTTAAACTTTTTAAACCTAGGTCTTAATCAGTAAGTCCTAATATTATAAATGTAAAAGTTTGTGAGGGAGTTTGTTCCACTTTCACGCAAAAACTACTGAACGGATTTAGATGAAACTTTACATACTTTTAATACAGCTTATATACCAGAACAATTTCATTAAGCAGGCGTGGCCGCGTTTGGGTAACTTCCTTTAGACTAAGATCCCAGGGCCCCCAGACCTCCGTCATTTTAGCAAAGCTGAAATTTTGAGTTTAATAGTCTAATATGTAGTTAAGACTATATGCTTACTCACTAACTTGAAAGTGCATCGTACATGCTCATATACGTTAAAATAGAAACGATCTTATTTAAATATGTTTTAAAAAATAATTTAAAAAATGTATATTTAGTATTGCCAGACCCTGTACGTGGGGCTTTATTCCTGGCAGACGTCCTAAAGGTTGTTTAGGCTAAAAAGGCCCCTTTTTCAAGTTAGTGACTACTCATACTGTCTTAACTACATATTAGACTAATAGTCTTCAAATTTTCAGGTTTGCTAAAATGACGTAGGTCTGGGAGCCCTAGGATCTTGTGCTACTATGTGTATACATATAAAATTAAAACGTAGTAAATCTTTCGTAATTTCATTGAATGGACATTATGATTGAATTGCATTATATGTATTGTCTTTTAAATGGGCAAAGGCTAAATAATTAGGTTAAAATATATGTACATACATATATATTTATTTAAAAGACACACGTATAGCTCAGTTGTTATAAAACATCGATAGTTGCTGGTTCGATTGACATTAGAACAAAACATAACAAAAATATAAAGAATATCGTTTATGATAATAATGGATAACACAGTATTTTTATTCATTTGTTTTTCGTTTCACGCTGTATCCTGCATATAGCTTTGCAGTATCTTTATGTAAGCTGAGAGAACACAATGTTAAGACACTCCGTTCCCCACTTTCCGAACAATTTTCAAGATCTTACGTGTTGAGTGGCGGAATGCGATGCGAAATGCGACGCTTTGTCTACCAGAGTAGAGAAATGGAAATAAATTTAATATGTTAAATACATGCTAATTTCAATAAGTGGATTCAAACTTACTGTCCAAAACTGTCAATAGAATCTATAAATATATATTTTGTTATTTCACGCTGTATCCCGCATATACCAAGCAGCAGGAACCTAGTTTTAACACAATCTGTTCCCACGGATTCCAGATACTGCATTTAGATGGGCGGAACACAACGCCGCGATTTGTTGAAACCTCAAAGTTTTTACAAAGAGAATTGTCCATGTCAACCTTGTGTTTAATTATAGATTTGTAATTAAGTTTTTTTAGAAGAAAAGTCTTAGTAAAAATCACAATTTGTTATAGTCACGGTCGTTTTAAGCAAAATCATTATAATATATTGGTTGAGTGGGTGTTTCCCTTTGAGGTAACAAGTTCTATTTATAAAATGTCACTCAATACGCAAGGCTCCAGAATTTGGCTGAAACTGGGGAACGGAGTATCATAACACTAGATTTCCTCTGCCTACCATACTGTGTGCGGAATACAGCGTAAAGCTGATTTTTTTACCTTTTATTAAATCTTGATTGAGTGGGCTAATCTTAGGAATTACTGATATTTTCTTTCGGATTTCAATTATCGAGGGAGGTTGCTGAGAAAGTGCAATGTTAGGTGTCGGCACTCAACACGGAATTTCTTTAAATGTCAAAAATCTGGCCGTCAACGTGAATAATCACTATGTCCATATTGAACATTTCACAAAAACGAGAAATTCTAAAAAATTATTTAGAGTATGAGATCTTTGTAAGATATTTAATACTTATTTTAGAAAACGTGTAAAAATAAGTGTGGAATAACACTTTAAAAATGTTTAAAAAAGATATTTAATATTTTCATTTCCACGCTCTGGTAACTATACAAAGCGCTGCGTTGAGTTCCGCTACTCAAGACGCAATGCCTCAAGAATTCGGCGGAAAGTTGAGAACGGAAGTGACTTAATGTGGGGTGATGAGCCCTAAAACTAGTTTCCCAGGTTCCCTCTCCTTACCGTGCGGTGTACAGCGTGACTATAAAAGAAAACTAATATTAAATCGGTACATATAAACAAATTTTCTTGAATTTCTAAATGCAAAATGCAAAATATATTAATTTATATACTTAATTCGCTTTAAGAGGAAATTAATATCAATCTTAAATATTATATTTGTTGAAAACGTACAGCATGTTTGTTGCGAGAAATATTGAATCATAATGACGTAGGTATAAATCCTAGAATATTAGAAATTATCTATATTTGTAATGTCGTCGTGGCAGAGTAGCAGTGCCTTATTGTAAATGCGTTGGTCGTGGGTTCGAGAGACACTTGAGGGAATTTAAATTATTTTCATTTCCCCGCTCTGCGCACTCCGCGACAATACGCGGCGTTGAGTTCCGCCAATTAAAATAATTACAAAATTAGCAATATCTCAAAAATAGGGGAAAAGTTGGTAAGGAAGTATTTTAGCACTTGGCTCTCCAAATGTTACGCACTGTCACTTTATTATACCTACGGGAAAAAGCGTAAAGTGGTTTTTATGCTAGCCATTATTTAGATATGGTTGTGGTTCCAAACCCGATGTTTCCCGCATTTAGCAGGGTTGGCAGAGGTAACCTAGTGTCAAGATACTCCAGTCTCCACTTTACTTCTAATTTTGTGACATTCCATATTAGGGGGCCCCCATGCCGTACTTTAGCCGAGCTGGGGAACAAAAAAATTAAATATAATCATTCCCGAATCGAACCCACAGCCATCACGTTTACAGTAAGACGCTGTGACACTTCAACACCATAGCCTTATGAATGAGAGATGTGTGGAGGAGATAACAAAAATTATTATAAAATTAGCAATGCATATATATTTAACCAGTCACCTGATAATGTTTCCACGTAGTAATATTGAAGGCCATTTTGAGTATCGCGCGATTTTGTTAAAGGAAGGAATGTATGTAGAGGCGTCGTGGCGCAAGCCTTCGGTTCTATTTTCACTCAATGAAATTAAATATTTAATATTTTCATACTTGTGCTCTGGTAACGAGGAAAAGCGCGCAGTTATACTCCAGAAATGTGAAGCTAAAAAAAACCAAATCCGACGAAAAACGTATTTATAATTTGACTTTTAGCTTATAAATTACATGAATATTTGTTATTTAATTCCTACTGGTGGGAACGAATTGTTTTCCTTTCGCCGCTCTGGTAAGACGCCAAAGCACGACATTGAGTTCCCCCATTTCCGTTGGGCGTTCCCTACGCACCGTAGGGAACGGAGTTTCTTAACACTAAGTTTCTTAAGCCTACCCTCCTATATGTTAAGTAAAAAAACTACCAAGAGACATTACAAATTTTACTTTGGCAAGATTTTAATTCTAGAAGATGAAAATGCCTTTCGCCTGCCTTTTCTTTTAAAGAAGTTTAAAAAAAAAACAATTCTTCTCATCTAACGCAATAGTAACGTAATCTTACACGTCAACGATAAGATAGTTACTATAGCCCACTTATTGTCGATAGATAAAATATTTTTAACAACAGATTTAATTGCATATGTAGTCTATATATATTAGCGAAACTCAACGCCGCACTATTGTAGTGGAGCAAACAAATGAAAATACTTAAAATAATATGTGGGCGCTCAGATCCTGTGTAATCTTGTATTAAGATCAACTATGTCATGTCACTAATACAATATTTAGTAATAGGTATATATAAACATTTAGTTCGGAACTAACATATATGTATGTCAGCTTCACGCTGTATCCCGCACACTACAGGGTAGGCAGAGGGAACCTAGTGTTAAGACACTCCGTTTCCCACTTTCTGCCGAATTCTGTAGGCATTGCGGCGTTGAGTTCTGCCACTCAACAGAGTGGCAGAACTCAACGCCGTGCTTAACCTCGACTCGAAATATAAATTTAAGTAAATATTTCATCTCCTCGAGTGGGGATCGAACCCACAACCAGTCGGTTTTTACAGTCACACCTCGTGCCGCTGCGCCACGACTGGCCTCATATGTATGTATATATATGTATGTATATATACAAAATGATGTACCTACCTAATAAAAATCGATAACCTTGACTTCTTACTTCGATAAGTGTAAGAGATACGAAAATCCGTAATTTCATCAAAACATGATATGCTAATACATAATATTGGTATCAAGTCCGTCTTAAGGCCTGCAGACGTTTCTAACCGACATTAAATAAGGAGGTTATCAGTTTGATACGCGTGTAAATACATATATAGATTTTTTTTCATGCATCTCGTACATCTCGGGGTAGGCAAAGGGGACCTAGTATTAAGACACTCCGTTCCCATTAGGGCGCTTAAGTTTCCTACTTTTATTTATTTCTTGAGTGGCAGAATTCAACGCTACTCTTTGCATGGTTACCAGGCAATGTAATGAAAATATATATCTTTTCATTCCCCAAGTGGGTGAATGCGCGTTTATAGTCGCACGTCTGTGCCCCTGAGCCACGACGGCCTCATATATAAACGCCAGAGACCAGAAACACTTTGCAAAAAACGTAGTGTTATAAGATACCTTATTCTCCGATTTCCGCCCAAAATCGAAATATTGCGTGTTATGTGACGGTATTCAACACGCAATGTCTCGAAATAAGAGCAATGCGCGAGGAGTGTAATGTCTTGACATTTAAACAACCATCTACACAAGTAACAACCATAACATCACTTGTTCCAGATCGGCGATGGAACTGAAATCACCGAAAGCCAAGAAAAAGTCAGCAATAAACGTGACTTGGAGAAGAATGTTACGGACACCAGTTCTTCTCCTTCTCCTGCTAGGCTCTATCAACTGTGACAATGAAGAAGTGAAGCATGCAAACGAGAAAATCCGACATAGTCCAAATAATAACGCAAGTGCAGTAAAATTGATGGATATTAGATATTTAAGGCGACACCTAAACAGGGAGATGATAAATTTTGTGATGACTGATTACCTGGTGGACGGTGAGGTGGAGAACCGGGTGCATTACAATGGGGTGACAGCTAAGGAGACCATGGTGGGAGCTGACGGGTTAGTGACTTTGTGTTTTAGTTCTTGTCTTTTTCTGTTTAACTTTTTTTGTCTTTTTTTAACTTCACACTGTATCTCATGTCCTAATTCCCTTGACTCTCGTGACTACAAGGAAAATGTTACGTACATTAAATTTATTAGCATTTTATTTTTATGGAGATTCCATTTGGTTAAACAAAGTACGGCGTTTAACTCCACCACTCCAAATACAATGTCTAGAAAATAAGTGAAAAGTGGAGAAGTGAGTGTCTTAATATGTTTCATCTTGTAACTATTTAAAAACGAAGCGAAACCGATCTTAAACTTTAATTACTTTACAATAACCTTTAATGTAACAGTTAATATTGCGCTAAACTAAACAGAACCGAGTTTAAGCCCTAGTTACGCCTACGTGTTTATATCGACCTAATAACAGTGACCTCGATGGTTCAGTGGTACAACGCACTCGATTTTATCATGCTAACAATGGGTTCATTTATTTAGAAGCAAAAAGGATCTTTGTTCAATTTGCAACAGTAATTAATTTGTAGTTATATGTACATTATCTCTAAATTATTATGACTAAGTAAACTTTTGTATGAAAGTGTCGTATGTTTGTGTATGTATTTTTTTATTAGATTTTATGATGTACTCGCTCTTACATCCGGTTTTGCCCTCATGGTCAAATGGAAATAACTAAGTAGTTTTGTATGACGTAGCCATTCAGCAACATGGTATAAAGTAGCCTTCTTCCATAAATGAAATGGAAAGAAGTTCCTGTGAATAAAGCGATCAACGAAACAGCATTTTTTTAGGTATAATATTTGGCAACGAAGCGGAGTGTTGGAGTCCGATTCCGATTTCCGATTTTAAACAATTTTTTAGAGGTATACAGTTAATAATCTTTATTTAGCACACATATACGTTCAAGTTTCCGATTCTGGAATTTGAAACATTGTTTAATGAATGGCGGAACTCAACGCCGCGCTTCTTCTTGTTTGCGCTATAAAGGAGGGAAAGGAGAATCCTTTCTTAAATTTTTATGTTACCACGCTTGTTTTAACTTTAAATCGACTTGTATAAGTATGTACAAAAAAAATAAATCAGCTTCACGCTGTATCCCGCACACTGCAGGGTAGACAGAGGGAACCCAGTGATAAGTACACTCCGTTCCCCAGCAGCTGCGTTTCCGTGGCAGTCACACTTTGTGACTGCTACTACTGCCGCTGAGCTACTAGCTTCCAGTAACTACATTTGTAATAAAATAAAAACTAAAAATTTGACCCATTTTTAATAATTTTATCATCATTAAACTTAACAACTATACTTAGCTAAAGTTATAATATATTATAATATTACTATTATATTACACTACAGAAAAATCGTATAGAGACCGAGGCTACGCATCTGTAGGTACTACCGCTACAACGCAGCGGTCATGGATTCAATTCCTATTCGGGGTAATTATTTTTTCCTTTCTTTGTTCTGGTAACAAGACAAAATGCAGCGTTGAGTTCCGCCATCCAAATTAAGAAAATTGTGTCGTGCATGGGAAATGACTTAACATCAATTTCCCTCTGCCTACCCTGCTGAATACGGGATACAGCGTGAAGTTAAAAAAAGAAATTTCAATATAGAATTGTCTATATTAAAACGCCCTATTTCGCTTTTAGTTCATTTAAGTTAGCTTTTTGGGTTATCTTGTTTTAGGACAATGTTTTTAGTTTAACTAAAATAGTACATGGGGTCAGGAATAGGATTTGACTGTAAACGTGATTGTGGGTTTGATTTCCATTTGCGAAGTTATTATAAAAGTATTTACAACATTTTTGTTTAGCTTCGGTAGGCAGAGAGAACCTGGAAATGTAGTGTTAAGACAGTCCGTCCGCATTAAGACGCTTCTGTTTCCCACTTTCCGTCGAATTCTGTAGGCATTTGAGTTTCGCCACTCAACACGCAATATATTATATATTAATATCTATATTATATTAAATGTTCCATTTTCTCAAGTGGGAATGGAACCCACAACCTGTTCCGTTTACACTCGCACGCTAGTGCCCTTGCACCACTTCTCCACACCTTAAGTGTTATTTCACATTTAGGAAAGATATTACCTTTTTTTACAACCGGAACCGGAAATTATTTTATTGGAAACATCGGTAATTATAATAGTTGTTTAATCCATTAACATCACTATACAGTACCATACAAAAGTTGAAATTGTTTAATTCTAACATAAAAGCCGAAATATAAACAAAAATTGAATACGTTTACTTCTCGAAATGCGATGACAGACACTCACCACGCTATAAGGTCTATAAAAAGATCTAATTCTAGGATTCTCTAAATTGTTTGTATATGTATGAATAAAACAATGTGTGGCTGTAGACGCAACGGTTGTGAGTTCGATTTTCATTCGGAGAATTTACTTGGCCTTGTGAAACAAATTGCGGCGTTAGATTCCGCTATATAATATGCTGTTTTTAAGTCGGTTATTAGACGATAGTGGGGATCGGTTTTTTTTAGCCTTATGCTGTTTTCGGTGCTGAGAGTATAGGACCATATGAATAACGTAGTTTACATTACTTACATAGGTATGCTGGAGACATGTAAAAAAACTCATAATTGATTCAAATGGGGGTCGAACCTAAGACCGCTAACCTCTCGACTACTAAGCAATATATATATTTTTAAATAGAAACTTATTACATAAGAGACGATGTCAATGTCATTGTTGAGTATGCCAAAAACTAAGTCAGCTATACAATAAATCTATTTATAACAGGAAACTCGAAAATACTACCGTGGCGCAGTGATACTGCGTGTGAGTAGTTCCTGAGACTAAAATATTCGACCAAACGAACTCTTCAGCTTTATTATATTAGTATAAATTACTATTAAAAACACTTAGCGGTTTCCGATATCACTTTCACTAAAGGAAGTTCCAAACTTCCGCTTCCTTACAAGGAGTATGTATATTTTAATGCATACCTTTTTCTAATGAACAATGAATTCATTTTTTTTGTTATAATTTTTGAGTATCACAGCAGGGTAGGCAAATGTTGTTAATGTTTTCGAGATATTGCGTGTTGGATGGTGTAACTCAACGCCGTGGTTTGTCTATCAAAGAGCGTGAAATTTAAATAAGTTAAATATAATCATTCCCCTGAGTGTGTATCGAACCCACAGCCTTCTTATCACGACCGCCGCATAATTTCTCATAATTTAAATATTATCTATTAAAAGCCAGTTCTTGAGGTCAGTCATGACGCAGGGGCACGAAGTGTGACTATAAACCTGACTGGTTGAGGGTTCGATCTCTCGAGTGGGGACTCCAGGAAATGAAATATTTATTTTAATTTCTATTTCCATTTCCATGCTCTGGCCAAGGTAGAGCACGACAATGAGTGAGTTCCGTCCCTCAACACGCAATGCCTCCAGAATACGGTGGAAAGCGGGAAACGGAAGTGTCTTAATACCAGGTTCCCAAGTTCCTTCTGTCTATCCTGTTATGTGCGGGATACAACGTGAAGCTAAAAAAATCTATAAAAACTTCATGGCACCATTTTGAAATACTAAATATGCGCACCGGAAACGCTCTTTTTAGTCCACGACGCGACGGTGCGAATACGGCGAAACTACTTTTTTGTTTCAAAACTTGAAACAATTATACAATATTATGTCACATATGGTACAGTGTAGCACAGTGCCTGACTGTAAACCGACGTGCGACGTTGTGGGTTTGATATACACTTGGGGAATGAATTAATTAACCTTCACTCTGAATTATGCTTATAGGAGTGTAACCAAAGTCAACCTTTATTTTACTCTTTTACGGGTATGCCGCCCAAGTTTAGACTAATTGTGGGATAATGTGGGACTGAGGCACCGACAGATGTAGGCAGTCCACGCGTCGCCACAGGCCGGGGTTTCGAAGAATTCTTCCATAACCCCCAGCGGAGCCAGAAATGATGTTGAGTTACTCCGTTCTCCACTTTCCTTCTGTTTAATACGGTGCGCGTTGATTGCCGAAACTAAACGCCGCGTTTTATCTTATCAGTGCAGGGGAAAGAAAGACGAACCTACGACCGTCGCGTTTATAGTCGGAACCTGTTCCACTGTGACACGATAGCTTCTATCAAAACTAGTGTTCGATTTGACTTATAATTAGCAGTATGTTAATAAAATAGACACAATCAAAAAGTCTAACTATTCTAAAATCTATTTTAATACAAGGGAATAAGATTCAATTCCCGATTGAGGTAAAAAATCTTGTCGCATCACGCCACGTCTCGTTACGAATGCTTAATATAATTTTAAACGCGGTGTAATTGTTAGGCGATTTTCAACTGTAGGTATTTTTTTGTAGCTTCACGCTGTATCTCACATATAGCAGCGTAGGCAGAGAAAGCCCAGAGTTAACAGTTTAAGGCACTCCTTTCACCAATAACCGCCTTATTTTCGATACATTGCGTGTTTAATAACGGAACCCAACGCCGCGCTATGCTGACCAGTGAGAAAATGAAAATAAATGACATATAATCATTCTTCAAAGCCTTCGTGGCGCGTCCCTGTAGCTTTCGACTGTAAACATGATGATAATAGGTTTGAGCCCCATTCATGAAAATGAGTATATTTAAATACAGGTTGGCATTGAGTTCTGTACCCTGCCGTATGTTACCCTGCCGTATGCGGGACACAGCGTGGAGCTGCTGATTTTTGTGTAAAATTCAGCATTAGAGGTATCTAAATGTAACTGTAGCATCATGTGATTTTCGGCTCTTTAAAGTCGACCTATATTCTAAATATATGTATAGATTTCCACGAAAGAGATTCTATCTTATAGAGGAGAGTAGGCCAAGTCGCACTGCTCTTAGATTTAACAATAAATTGACATATTTTATTTACAACGGAATATGAAACACCTTTTTAGCCTTATGTTTTATCCCTAGCGGGGTAGACAGAAAAAAATTAACGTTATCTACTTTATTTATTTGTATCACTTAATAATGCTAACCTAGTTAGTAGTTTTACAAAACCTTAGCTTAATAATCAGTATAAAACTTAATACAATGTAACAAATAACAATACCAAGTTTCTTAATTCATATATTTACATAGAGCCACTCCACTGTGGTGCGCTCTGTGCAGGCGGCACAGAGTCTGTCCACTGTAAAGATGATGGTTGTAGGTTCGATTTAGGAATTGAATCTTTAATTTCGATTCCTTAAAAAAATATTGGGGCCCTCGTGGCCCAGGGGAACAAGGATGTGACTGTAACGCGACGGTTGTAGGTTTGATCTCCAAACGGGGAAATGAAATATTTATTTAAATTTATGTTTCCATTTCTTCACAATGGTGTCGTCTCAAACAGCTGCGTTGAATTCCGCCACTCAACAAGCAATGCCTCCAAAATTCGGCGTAATGTGGGGAACGGAGCGACTTAACATTAGGTTTCCTCTGCCTACCCTGCTGGGTGCGGGATACAGCGTGAAGCTAATTTAATTTTTTAAAATTATAATTTAAAAAATATTGTAATTTAATCTTCGTTCTGTTGTAGTTATATCTATATGGTTATCTTAATTTTACTTTGTTTATCAGCGTTATTATAACTGGTGAAAATAAATAAAAAATATACATATATTTTGTGTATTTCAAACCAAACCCGGCACGATATGATCGAGTCTCCTCTAACTATTAACTGTTGTAACACTATCGTTAATAAATAATTATACGCAGCTCAATGTGTTACAGGATTTGAAGCCGTTGTGCCGAAATGGCATAGTATTTGACTGCATACGACGGTTGTGGGTTAGATTCTCCCACGGGGGAATGATGAATAACATAAAGAGTGGCGTCGAGTTTAGCCACTCATATATCTCGAAAATTGGGCAGTGCGTGGGGAACGGAGTGTGTTAATACTAGGCTCTTTATGTCTACCCTGCTATATACGAGATATAGCGTGGAGCTAAAAATATTTCATAACAAAGAAGATGAAGAGATTATTTTATTTGATAATTATAGAAAAGATGTGGCCAGATGCATCCATTCTTCACTTCTATGCCACATTGTTGACTGGCGGACGTTGACACTTTATTTTATCTAGGCACGGGTTATGTATGGGGATTTTCCAAGAGGGATCTTGACTTTACCTTTGAACTAATCTTTAAGAGAAGCGTTTTTTTTATTATGAGGCTTAACTTTTTCAATAAATAATTATGGGGTGGGTGGAGTATTTAGGCAAAAAGAAAAAAAAAATACTTGCCAGAAAAAAAATACACTTTTAATCTTCTTACATTTCCACGCTTTAAATCATTATTATTCACACATCCAGAAGACCAGGATTCGATTTATATCGATATTGGAAATTAATTTATATTCATAAAGCGATTTACGTGAATACAGTGGTCATAGTGATGTACTGATAACATACCGATTGTTGCACGTATTCAAATTGCATTCATTTCTATGATGCTAGAAGAATGTGTGGCACATCACTATATACGATTGTCTTTTTATGAGCATTTTGATTTTTATACAGATTAAATAATTACAGAGTATAAAGAAAAAAATAAATCATCGTTTTCTACACCAAGTGCTGCAAGTGACATAGAATCTGCTCGAAATTTTAAATTATATGACCCTAAGCTCGAGTGGCTTACTAGCAACTAGACAGCACTAAAGAGTTCCAATATTCAGGTCCTGGCCTCATCACCAAAACCACGACCAATAGCTTGACAAAATTATATTATTGTATTATCGCCTAACCTACGTATAACTGCCAACTTTCGATTGATGATTTATTACAACTGGGTCATATTCAGTTTCTTATATTTAATTATACTGTTACAAGTCCACCTAATAAAAGAGTGTTAAATGAGCATCAACTTCAAATGAAGAGAACGAAGTGACTTGACCCTAGTTCTAGTATCCATCTATCCTAGCTTATAAGGAATACGGCATCAAGCTAAAAAATCGAACTCACGACTTTCCGTATAACATTCCAATTAACATATTTGATACAAAAGTTAAAAAAACCAATACATACTTTCACAGCCACGTGCTTTAACGGTGAAGTAAATTCTTAAGCAAATTATATTTTTCTGACTAATTTCAACCTTATGTCTACAAAATAAGGCTTACAATCATATTTTCTTTAAGATATTTGAATTGAAACTATTAATTTTGTAAAAATGGAATTAAATGATATTAAACCTTATTTTTAAATTAAATAAGGTTTAATATAATTTAAATCTATCTTTAAGTAATTTATCACAATTTACTTATACAGGTGTATGAAATCGGAAAATTTATTTTGAATCTTATTTCATAAATAATAAAGTTTAAAATATATTATTTTTCATATCATAATTAGAGCAATTTCAACTAGTTATTATTATCAATGTGTAGTTTGAAAGTTTTTTTTTAATTATTATAATTTTTTTGATAAAAAAAAACTAAAGCAAAAGTTGTGGATGTGTAAAGTTTGTTAATAAATTTAAAACTACATATTATACATATGAAATGGAAATAATTAAAAGTTATGTATAAGTCAAACATGTCATGTGTCATACATTGATGACTATGACATGACAAATTCTAAGTGTCCGGAGTAATCTAGGTAAAGTGTGTTTCATCGGAACGATTAACGTAACGTAATACAGCATAAAAATCAAATCAGCTTCACGCTGTATCCCGCACACAGCAGAGTAGGCAGAGGGAACCTAGTGAAAGACACTCCGTTTCCCACTTTCTGCCGAATTCTGGAGGCATTGCGTGTTAAGTGGCAGAACTCAACGCCGCGCTTTGCCTCGAAACCAGAGCGAAGAAATGGAAATATAAATTTAAGTAAATATTTCATCTCCTTGAGTGGGGATCGAACCCACAACCAGTCGGTTCTACAGTCACACTTTGTGCCACTGCGCCTATAAGCATATAAGTCTTTATATTCCTCGATAATACATAGATAATATGATTTTCTCGATTTGAACCAGCAATACTATTAAGAAACGCAGTAGGCACTTTAAAAAAATAATAATAATTGAGGCTGTCTGATTGCACGCGACGACTATGGATTCGATACTCACTTGGGGAAATGTAATATTCTCGTTTTACCCCTATGGAAAATACAAAGCGCGGCGTTGTGTTCCGCCATGTAGAGTGGCGGAAGACCTTACGCCTACGGAATGCCTTAAGAATTCTTCGCAGTGTCTTAATGGAGAACGGAGTGTCCTAACACTAGGTTCCCAGGTTCCCTCTGCCTACCCCCCTTGATATGTGCGGGATACATCGTGATGTTAAAAAAAGATGTTAAGGTCCACGCAAAGTTATGGGTGACGACTAGTTATACATACATTAGTCAAAAATTGAACCTAGAACCTCGAATTTCATTTCCTATAATACATTCTTAGTGTGGAAAGGTAAACGTGTATGGAAAAGGTCATGTTAGTTAAGGTCGTCGAGATGGCATTTAGTACTTAGAGTTGCCTAATAGATTTTAAATACCTATCACTGTAAAGGCAATGGTAATGAGTTCAAGTCGTTGTTGAGATTATTTTGAAAATGTTGGGAATTTAAAAAAAATCTTCACCACCTTTTACCTATATAGAAACGATTTGTTTACGGGTAGGCAGATAGAACCTAGTTGTGACCGTTTTCTACTCTCTGGCCACCTTAAAGACATTATTAAGTACCACCAACCCAATTGGACAATACAAGGGGAACGGAACGTCTTAACACTAGGTTCAATTTGCGTACCCTGCTATGTGCGGGATACAGCGTGGATAACAAATATAATAAACCGAGCAGGAATCGAACCGCCAACCATCGCGCTTACATTAAGAGATGAAAGATTATATTTTTCATTGCAGTTTGTTAAGAACATACTTTTAACCTAATTTTCAGAAAAGTCAGAAGCTAAGTGTCGTCTGTCAAAAGCGCATAGGCCATTGTTAAAAATGCATATTATTTTTTGTTTAAATATGGAGCTAGTGATGTCCCAGTTGGTACGGCACTAGTCGGATTAAATGTCAAAGTTAATGCCTTTCGGAAATTTTGAAATAACTTATCTTGTCAATTTTATTTTAGTTTGGGAAAATATAAATAATTTATTATTCCGAGTAGAATTGAATCCACAACCGTCGTCGTTTATAGTGAAACGTTATTTCGCTCAAGATAAATTACACTCTATAAGTAATATTTCGAGAATCGAGCTGAAAGCAGAGAAAAGAGTGTCTTAACACTATTCTCCTAGCTTGTGTAAGAGAATTGGCAGTATTAGGGTAAATTATAAAATATAAAAATAATAATACCCGCATAATTGTTTATAAAAGAGAAGGGAATGGCTATATTAAGGGACGTTTTTGATGGATTGAGTTAGTACGTTGTTATTCTGCCTCTCGTAAGGTGTAAAAAGTGTCACAGTGTTAAAGTGTTAAAAGTTAGTGTTTACGCTGTTACTATGTGTTAAAAATAAGTTTGCAAGTGAAAAAGTGTAATGCTGAAACTGTGTTAGGTGTAAAATGGAAACAGTGTGAAGTGTGGAGCGTACGAAGCGCGTATTTGTGAAAGTGTAACAATAAATAGTGATCGTAAAGTGCTACCTCTTATTTCTCCTCCTGACATTTTGACACTTGGTAGATTACGAGATGCAGCGTGAAATTATAAAAAGCAAAGGAATGGTTGAGGTCATAGTGGCGCAGGGGCACAAGAGTGCGACTGTAAACGCGACGATTGTGGGTTCGATCCCAATGAAATATTTTACATTAACTGGTAACGAGGTAAAGAGCGGCATTGGTTTCGTCACTCAATGCCACGAGAATTCATCGGAAAGTGGAGAACGGAAATGACTGAGTCCCCAGATTCCCTCTGTTTATCCTACTATACGCGGGATACAGCGTAAAGATATAAAAGATTTCCAATGTTCACACGTAAGTGTTACGTAAGTGACCAATATTTCAAAAATAATATTTTTAGTTTGACACTATATTCCGCCTTGTGGTGAGACACTCTGTTCGCCAATAATCGCTTAATTTTCAAGACATTGCATGTTGAATGGCGAAACTCAACGCCGCACGTAGTCTTGTTACCGCAGCGGGGAAATTAAAACAATTCATTCCCCTGACTGGGAATTGCACCTGCAACCACCACGATTATTTCCCTCTGTTTACTGTGTTATGTGCGGAATACAGATAAAAAATTACATAATAAATTACAATGTCTTTCTCTGACACAATATGTAAAAATAAAACAATAAATTGTTCTTTTTCATTTTATTTTTTTTAAAACATATTTTTCAATTATTTAAATGACTACAAAGTGTTTCTATCACAACCCTAGCTCAATGAGAGTGAGCGAACGTAAGTGAAGGGCCGCCTCTTGAATAAATTTGGACGGACATGTTTATAATAAATAAAATATTAAATTATATATAGATAGGTTTGATTGATTTTATCTATACTTAAAAAATCTATACTTAAAAAACTCTCCCATTGCTGTGTGACCGAGAGTCAACGCATAGCTGTTTCTACTCGGCGTTGACATTACGTATTTTGTAGTGAGAATGTAGAGCAACAACACTGTATTTCGATGTTTTTATCTGTTGAGAATCACAGAATATTACATTAATTTCTTTATTTTCTTTTTTGTGGTTCGCCTCTTACCGTCGAATTCTCGAGGTAAAGCGTGCCGGTACGCATTGCCTCGTTACCAGAGCGAGGAAACGAAAATATTAAATATTTAATTCACCCGAGTGGGAATCGAATCCAAAACCGTCGCGTTTATATTAACACTCTTGTACGACTTATTATTATTTTCTAACTACACAAAGAAAATGTGTTAAACAAAAGCCTTCATTTAGAAGTTCAAACTTACAATTATCGTAAATCACTTTCTTTTGCGAAGTATAAAAAAGTTAACTATAAAGTATTATTATTATTTTTAAAATGTAATCCATACTAAGCATAGAATAATGTTTTAGACAACGTATGTATATAAGAAGAAATGAAAATATAAATGTAAACAAATATTTCACTTCCTCGAGTGGGGATCGTATCCACAACCATTCGATTTTACAGCCAGACTTTGTGCCTCTGCGCCACCACTGGCCTCATCTATAATTATAATATTCAAAATAATATTTATTTGACATATCCACAATATTATAACGTTACGTTACACCTGTCTGTATAAAGCGGTCAGAAAGATCTCAACACTCAACTAGTGACTAGCCACAGAGTAATGACATTGTAGACAAAACTTTATTTTTGTTTTTATTACTTAACGTTTGTGCTTGTTGCAAAAGTTACGTTTAAAAGTATTTTATTCTCAATTATTTTTTACGTGAAAATTTTTTTTAAAGTTTGAACGTAGCGGGAACCCGAACCCGCGACTCTGGAAATCTCGACTGATGATCTTCAAGAGATATGTGTTCAAGTTCTGCTAAGAATTTTTACTTTAATGCGTTTTTTTAAATATGCGTTTTATTAATGCGTATTTCTACTATTCGTAAAGAATAGCAGAAAAGAGAACAGAAATTTATGATGTATATTATGTGTACTTTTATTTATAAATATTTTTTCTTTTTCATCATCCTGATATTTAGAGAGAGGGGCAAAACTCGGTGTTAAATTACGTAACAAAAACAGAGAGAAGTATCTCTTAAATGACTCGAAAATCCTACCATATAGTATAGTTGTCTTCACAATAAGCCGTATTTCTCTTTTTATATACAGAACAAAATCTCTAAAATTATTATTATAGGATAGCAATTGATCTCATATTGAGTGGCGAAGTTCAACGCCTTGCTTTGTGTTACCAGTGCAAGAAAAGTAAAAGAAATTATTTTTTTAGCTTCACGCTGTATCCCGCACATAATAGAGTAGGCAGACGGAACATGAAACCTAGTTTACCCACCCACCGAGTCCCCCGAATTCTGGAGGCATATACGTGTTGATTGGCTGGACTATACAACGCGCTTTGCCGTGTTACCAGAGCGAGGAAAAATTAAATATTTCATGCCCCTGAGTGGGAATCGAACCCACAACTCGCGTTCACAGTCGCACGCTTGTGCTCCTGCGCCACACCGACGACCTCTTTCACTTACTATTTAGTCTAAGTCAATTTTTTTGTACTAAATTTACTTTAAAATTGCATAAAATATGTATACAAATTCTTTAAAAGTACTTCTCAATTCCGAAGTCGGTGACACTCCTTCCATATGATTTCAAGTCGACTCCATTATGTTTGTCCGTCGGCGCGATACGAATAAGAACAAAAACTGTACAGTAGAGCGCACTTATTATCTCCGAAGTGACAGAGACGATGCCAATATTGTTTCCTTTCATTAATTGTTTCGTTTTAATTAAAATATAAAAAAGCGTAGGCTACTGGTTCTCTCTTGACTCTGATGGGACAACTCGCGGCGTAGAGAGAGTTACGCAACATGACGCGTAATATCTATGAAATAAGAGGGAGAAAAGCGTTACTTTTCATCAGTTTTCATAATGTTTCGACATAATTATATTTATTTTATTTATTTAACTCTCCGAGCCCGTCGTGGTGAAAGACACAAGCGCGCGACTGTAAACACGACGGTTGCGGGTTCGATTGCCACTCGGAGGAATAAAATATTTAATATTTTCATTTCTTAGCTCTGCCGAGAATTCAGCGGAAAGTGAGGAACGAAAGTGTCTTTATGGGAACGGAGTGTCTTAACACTAGGTTCTGCCTACCCTGATATATGCAGGATACAGCAAGAGTCTAGAAAAAATACTATAGACATTTCGAGCTTTCTCTTTTTTTTTTATACGTGATCGGAAATTAAAAAGGTATGACGGTTTTTTAATTAAAAAAAATCAGGCTTTACCATTAAGTGGGTGTCAATTTCAATGATCTAACGTTAGTTGAGATGAGCCGAGATAATCGGTCGTAGGGTTGTACACTATAAACATTCTTTTACAGTTCCACACTTAAGAAAGAAAAATACTTAATAAGAAAACGTAAAAATTGAACGTAGCGAAATTTGAACCTGCGCTTCTTTGGAAACCGTCCAAACGCTCTGACTAACTAAGCTATACGTTCTTATCTACGAGCAGCTACGTCGAAATTTAAACTTATATGCTTGTTACAACTTAATTATGTCGTTAGTAGTTCAAATCCCTCTACGTTAAAATTTTTATACGTTTTCCTAATAATTATTGTAATTTGTAAGTGTGGAATAACATATTAAAAAAATGTTTAAATTATATTTAAAAAATAGTATTTTCTCTTGCCAAAACTAAATTCTAAGTAATTATCTTTGTGTAGCGGAAATTTGTAAAAATCTCCCTAGAGAGATGCTAACAACAAAAATAAATTGTAACAAGCGTATAAGAATTTCGGCGTAGTTCGATAAGAACGTATGGTTTAGTTGTTCAGACGGTCGGACGACGCTTGGATGGTTTTCAAAGAGGCGCAGTTTCAAATCCCACGACGTTCAAATTTTTACACGTTTTCTTAATAAGTATTATAGGCTATAAATTGCTATTTGTACTATTTTTAGCATCGTGCTGTATGCCGCATAGAGCAGGATAGGCAAGGGAAGTTAGTGCTAAGACACTCCGTCAACGACGCACTGCCCAATTTTGAGGGCGTTACCTGTTGAGTGCCGGAACCCAACGTTGCGTTGTGTGTCTTTGTTAGAAAGAAGAAAAGATAATATTAAATAATTCGTTTCCGTGAATAGAAATCGTATCCCCAACCGTCGCGTTTACAGTGAGAACATTGTGCTGCTGCACCACGACAGCCAACACATTGCTTTCTATCAGTTTAAAAAATATATGGGATATGTGTATCGATACGCCCGCATCTTAGTTATATTAATTAAAAACATTGTTAAAAGTTTCCATGTGAGACAAAACGCGGCGTTGTGTAACGCCACTCAACATGCAATGCCTCGAGAATTCGAAAAGTGGTGAAAGGCCTTCTTAATGGATAAGGGAGTGTCTTAAAACTAGGTTCCCAGGTTCCTTCCGCCTACTTTGCCATGTGCGGGATCAGTGTGAAGCTATAAAAATGCGGCAATATTTTCATTATTATTGTAGACAGCCCTATATTTTTTTATATATATCAAATAACACAGGTACATACGTAGACATTTATGATGTAGTATTTAAGTTCAATTCAAACTTAGATATAGAATAGATCCGTTATACTATTATGTATTATACTATCCTGAGATTACTCTAAAATTATTTAAGCATTAAACTTTATCCCGAATATAGCAGAGTAGGCTGAGGAAATCTAGTCTAAGATATTCCTTTCTGGGCTTTTCAGCCATTTTTTTAATTTTACGTGATGTACTCAGTCAACTGAATTACACGAGTTATAACTGAACCCACAACCGTCGCCTTTACAGTCAGCAGCTATTCCACTGCGCCACATTGACGTTTTAAATTTGTCTATAAATTTATAATGTTATTAGTAGATAGGCAAAGATGCCATCGGGGTGCAACGTGGTAACTTTAGCGGTAAACGGGAAGGCAAGACGTCCACGTCCACGGAGTGTCTTAACAGTAGGTTCCCTCTGCTTACCCTACTACGTGCGGGATACAGCGTGAAGATAAAAAAGAGATAGGCAATGACAACCTGGCACACAAACACTCCGCTCGAATTCAAGACAATGTCTGTTAAGTGGCGGTACTTAACGCCGTAGGTAATTTGTCTTTCCAGGTGAATAAAATATTAATAAAATTCCCCTAAATAGGAATCGATCTCACAACCATTTCGTCTACAGTCAGGCGCTGTACCACTGCGCCATAACGCGATATTTTAAATTTCACTATAAAATTACAATTTTAGTAGTATTTAGGCATTTTTATGATCGGACGAGATCAATTATAGACAATTTTTGTACGTAGCATACAAATGTAGACCTTATTCATTTGTATTAAGTGTTTTATTTTGCTATTATAAAATATTTTAGGTCATAATATTTTGTACACGTGTTGGTAATTTGATTTACCTTCTGTCTGTCTCTTAGTTTTTGTATTTATCGAGTCTAGAGAGTGATTTCATATTAGTTACTCAACAAATTTCCAAAAAAATATATAAAAAATGACCGCTACATTAAACGTGGCGGAAAAACTTGGATATTGGGCAGTGAGCAAAGCTTAACACAAAGCTTCACCTACCACGCTATATACGGAATACAGCGTGAAGCCAAAATAATAGTATTATGCTTCGTTTCCGGGCAGGACACCCTGTCGGACCCGCTAATAAAAGAAAACATAGCTTCACGTTGTATTCCGCAACTATCAAGGCAGACAGAGGGAACCTAGTGTATAGACAATCCGCTTCCCACTTTCCAACCAATTTTCGAGACATTGCGTGTTCGAAGGTAAAACTTAACGCCGCGATATGTCGTGTTACCAGAGCGAGGAAAATGAAAATAATTAATTTCCCGAGTGAGAATAGAATCCGCAACCGTCGACACCAAACGTCGCAAATAGCGCGGCAAACTTAAAAGAGTATCTATATGTAATAATTGTATAACAGACGTCTGTCACATCAAAATAGCTGTCGATCTGCTAAATTAACTGTTTATTGCCACTTGCTTTTATTGAAAGCAATTTGTAACCATGGACCAGTAGTTGTAAGTATGTATGTATGATGCATATAATAGGTTCAATCTTAAGAAAGGCCGCCGTGACGCAGCTGCACAGCGTCAGACTGTTAACGCGATGGTAACGGGTTAGATCACCACTCGAGAGAATTAAAAATTTTAATTTACTTCGTCACGGTATCAAGACAAAGCGTGGCGTTCAGTTCCGCAATCTCAACATGTAATGTCTACATGCAACTCCAGCTCAATCTTCAATGTCTATAAAATTGGGAGGAAACTTAGGAACAGAGGAACGAATTTCCTACTAGGTATATGTGGATTTTTATGTAAGTTTTATTTTTTTAGATCTTTTTTTAGAGGCCGGTCGTGGCGCAGCGGCACGAGGTGTGACTGTAAAACCGACTGGTTGTGGGTTCGATCCCCACTCGAGGAGATGAAATATTTACTTAAATTTATATTTCCATTTCTTCGCTCTGGTGTCGAGGTTAAGCGCGGCGTTGAGTTCTGCCACTCAACACGCAATGCCTCCAGAATTCGGCAGAAAGTGGGGAACGGAGTGTCTTAACACTAGGTTCCCTCTGCCTACCCTGCTGTGTGCGGGATACAGCGTGAAGCTAATTTTATTTTTTTAGCATCATGCTATATCCCGCACCTAGCAGGGCAGGCAGAGGAAATCTGGGAACCTAGTGTTAAGACACTCCGCATCAATTAAGACACTTCCGTTCCCCACTAAGCCCAATTTTTGAGGCATTGGGTGTTGAGTATCGGAGCTCAACACCGCTTTGCTTTGTTATCAATGTGCATTAATTTCATTCCCCTGATAGGGAATCGAACCCACAACTGTCGCGCTTACAGTCAAAGGCATTCTAACATCGCCGCGAACTCCTCTAAATATCTAATATAAAGTAGTATATTTTTTACACAGCGCATTTCTATTATCACACGCGATCAATTATAGACAATTTTTAGGATGTGTCATACAAATTTAGATCTTTTTAATTTGTACTAAGTGCCATAATGCTGTTTGAAATAATTTCGGGTCATACACGTGCCAGTAATTTGATACACGTTTTATCCGTCTGTGACTTTCTTAAGAAGTGAAAGAATCATATTGTCAAGACACTGTAGTAGTATGGATTCGTTGGGTCTGGCGCAAGCGCCAGTTGGCGCTTGCGCCAGACCCAACGAATCCATACTACTCACTGTGTGTTGAGGCGGATCTTACCGCCGAACTTTGCTTAATGATATAAATAAAATTAATCTTTCCAAAGTCTGGAATAACATTTCAATAAAATAATAGTTCAAAAAACTAAACACACGCTCTTTTCAACAGATTACGCAATACGAATGAGCATAAATTAGATATGACTTGCAGACAATCTATGGTCCTATCTTCCAATTCCATCATCCAGCTCGATCAGACTCGATGGTACCATAATATTATATTGTCATCTTCATCCATGATGATACAACAATTAGTAGTGCGTGTAATTTAGATTTATAAATTTTATTACTTAGTTACAGCTCGACCTAATAAAAGCGTGTTAAATAATTTAACTTTAATCTTTTCACCAATGGGGAATCGAAGCCACGACCATTGCGTTAACAGTCATGAGCTGATATTAAACTCTCTCCTTTACCTGCTGCTTCGCTACCGTGGTCAAATGGTATTAAATGGTATTCATTAATTAGTACTAGTCTATCGATCAATGCGAATAAGACGAAGGTTCTGATTTTTGAAAGAGATGAAGGAAGGACGGAATGCAAGATCAGTGTAAATGGTGTAAGATATTAGAACAAGTGAATGAAGTGGTATACTTGGGAAGTATGTTCAGTAGAGATGGAAGATACGAGATGGATTTGGAAAGGTGTATTGCTGCCGGTAACAAGGTTAACGGAGCCTTAGCTACATTCATGAGACGAGGAAACGTCAGCACAACTGCACGTTTGGCCGTACACAATGCAGTTTTGGTACCGACACTGTTATACGGCAGCGATACCTGGGTATTACAAAGAAAAAAAACAACAAAGAAAAGAAAAAAAGGTGAATGCTGTGGAGATGCGATCTCTTCGTAGGATATGCGGAGTCAGTTTAGCTGATCGAAACCGCAATGAAGAGGTACACAGAATGGCAGGTACTAGCGAGGATGTCACGGTGAGAGTGAAGAAGAACGTGCTCAGCTGGCTTGGGCACGTCGAACGAATGAGTAATGAAAGAATAGCAAAAAAGATTTATGATGGAAAAGTGAGCGGTAAGAGAGGTAGGGGGAGACCTCGGTTGACCTTCGAAAACACAGTATCAAAGATACTGGAGGAAGGTCACGTAAAAAGCATGAGGACCCCCCGAAGGGCATGTATGAAGAGGTTGATGACAGTGGACGAGGCGAAAGAGGTATGTAGAGACCGTAGCGTTTGGCGCTCCGTTCTCTCTGACTACCCCATTAGGGATGAAGCGTGAAGTTAGTTTAGTTTAGTTTACTAGTGTATGACACATAACACACTCTAACTGTGGTAGATAATTCTGGCCGCAGCCACTCGTCACGCAATGCGCCTAGAATTCGGTGGAAAGTTCGGAACGGTTCCCAGGTTCCCTCTGCCTATTCTGCTATATGTTGGATACCGCGTGAAGCTGAAAAAAAAATTGCCTATAGTTTTTCTCGATAAAACGGCAATCCTACACTAATATTTTTTTTATTCGAACCAGTTTGAACCAGAAGTTCCTGAGATTAGCATGTTCAACCAAACAAATTCTTTAGCTTTACATTATTAGTATAGGTAATATGTTTTTAAATAAAACAAAAATGCATTCTAATGAAGCGGATCAAATTCAGTGTAAAGTAAAAAAATAAACGAATCAGCAGATTTAGGGATCGTCTGTTGTTTCTATTCATATAAAAATATGATATGTTGGTATTTAGAGGTTGATATTTCTGTAATCGCGACGCTTGTGGGTTCAATTCCTATTTGAGAATATGTTTTTTTTTATTTCTTTTTTTTCAGCTTCACGCTGTATCCCGCACACAGTAGGGTAGGCAGAGAGAACCTAGTGTTAAGACACACCGTTCTCCACTTTCCGCCAATTTCAAGAGGCATTGCGTGTTGAGTGGCGGAACTCAACTCCACGTTTTCCCCTCGACACCAGAGCGAAGAAATGAAAATATAAATGTAAATAAATATTTCATTTCCTCGAGTGGAGATCGAACCTACAACCAGTCGATTTACAGGCACACTTTGTGCCCCTGCGCCACGACTGGCCTCTATATAGAATATGAATTGTTTTCATTTAACAACATTGTTGATGGTGGAATTTCACCAAGTTGGTAGTGTTTCGAAAATTGGGCGGTGCGGAGTGTCTTAACAATAAATATTCTCTGCCTACTCTGCTATGTGCTAAAATAAATACAAATTAAAAAAACAATAAGACACGCCTATCGTCTTGTTATTGTACAGTTAACCCCGTTCATTTGAAAGTGACATTGAATCAATCTCATATTTTAAGTACTGCCTGTTTAAAATCGGCATTTGTTGCTAAGTGATCGTTTGATTGGTACATTTTTTTTATCTTCCGCATATATTGTAGTATGTAGGCGGTGAGAATGTAATAGTGTATGAAGATTCCGTTCTGTACTTTCCGACCGTATTCGAGACGCCTTGATTGGTGGAACTTAACGGCGTGATTCATCTTTACATAAAAGACGTGAAAACAATTTAATTTTCTATTTTATTGTCATTCATTTTTGATAATTTATATTCTCTACAAAAAATGGGAATTTAATGTTTTCAAAATCATTCCCGAAAGAAGAAATGAAAATAAATTCCACATAATCACTGCCCCCAAAGGAAATCGAACCCACGATACAGCATGAAGCTAAACGCGATGGTTGTACTCGCTCGTATATAGTAGGGTCGGTAGAGGAAACCTAGTGTTAAGACATTTCGTTCTCCATTTTCCGCTATATTTTCGAGACATTGCGCATTTTTATCGGAGCGAAGAAATGAAAATGTAAAATGACTTAGAACCCACAACCGTCGCGTTTACAGTCAGTCACACGCTGCGCTACTGGGCAACTCCTCAATCATTTATGTTTTTGATAGTATTTTATTCCCTACAGGTAGCGGAATTTGAATCCGCTTTCTTAGACAGCATGACCGAGCGATCTAATCGATTAAGCTTTACATAAGTTAACATTCCACCACGTAGAAACTCGTGCACGCGTGTTACTAGGTGTTTTAGTTAGCTCCACGCTGCATCCCGTTTAAAGCAGGGCAGCCAGAATGAACCTAGAGTTAAAACACAATAATTTTTGTGAGTGGAACTTAAAGCTGTGCATAAAACACGATGACGATAAAACGCCATGCATAAATCACGATTCTCGGAATATAATGTAGCCAATAGTCTTCCTCTGTAAATGAATGTAATTGATATAACACAAAAAGATTTTTTTAATTTGAACTAGTAGTTCTTGAGATTAGCGTGTTCAACCAAACAAACTTTTTATAATATTAGTTAATATATAATATAGATTAAAAATAAAACATAAAGTAACCTATATTTATTAAAAAAATCCACACAATTCTACCGACGCGACCTCAACACTGGCAACTTGACAACAAGATTAGTGCGTGGCTTCCATTTGCGGGCGGCCATTTTGGCGCAAACGTCAAACTTACAAAATGGATTCCCAAATGGTTGTTCGAGTTGTCCTGTCAAAAACCGCGGGAAGTTCTGAATTGAAATGGGAGTGATCGTCTGCACAGATTAAATATGGTGGCGTTTATTTAATTTATTATGTTAATTGTTCTATTATAACTATGCCCAAGTAAATTTTATAAACAAGAAATATCTTTTATAAGATTTTAGATACGTTATTATGAATATGATTTTAGATACGTTATATGAATGTGTCATTTGCAATATTAAACATTTCTCTTTCTTAGATACCCTCACTTGCATACGAATAAAATAAAGCTGAAGAGTTAGTTTGGTTGAATATCTCAGGAATTCGAATTGAAAAAATAAATGTTAGTACATTTATTGAGGTAAGCTATATGCTACATCACATCTCATTAAATAATTTTTATCTAAACCACTATCCCTGCGGTCGGAGTTACCTCGAAAACAGTCTCGAGAAGTTTCATCAAAATCGGTACAGTAGGTAGTGTTTACAGATAGTAGATACCTATTTGAAGTTGGTTTATTTATTTTTAATTATTTATTTATATTTCTTTTATTATATTAAAGTAATTTATTGAACCAATTTATAAATGTAATTATATTGTTATATAATTATAATAATTCCAGATTAAGAGGCCAGTCGTGGCGCAGCGGCACGAAGCATGACTGTAAAACCGACTGATTGTGGGTTCAATCCCCACTCGAGGAGATGAAATATTTACTTAAAATGTATATTTCCATTTCTTCGCTCTGGTGTCGAGACTAAGCGCGGCGTTGAGTTCTTCCACTCAACACGCAATGCCTCCAGAATTCGGCAGAAAGTGGGGAATGGAGTGTCTTAACACTAGGTTCCCTCTGCCTACCCTGCTGTGTGCGGGATACACCGTGAAGCTGATTTTTTTTATAATAATTAGGCTAAGCTGCCTTGAAGAATAATCATAATTTCCCGTATAACAACGCAGAGGTCGTCGTGTCGCAGTAGCGCATCTTCACTCGTTAATAATTATAAAAAAAAAATCGAGTTTCCTTCTCTAATAGAAAAACCGCGGCGTTGAGTTCAACCACTCACCGCGCAATGTCACGAGAAATGGATGGAAAATGAGGAACAGTGCGCTTTAAGACTGAGTTCCCTTTGCTTACTCTGCTTACAACAATTAATAATGATTACTACTGGCACTCAAAAGCCTTAATTAACCTTAATTGAGGATTTTAATAATCATAAATTTTTTAGGGTTTCGTACCAAAGGGTAAAACTGTATCCTATTACTATTAATTATCTATTTTTGACATTTTAAAGTGTTATTCCAGAAAGAAAATTCTTATTTAGAAAACGTATAAAATTTTTTACGTAGCGGGACTTGAACCCGCGCCTCTTGACGACTAACTCGCACTTGGCTGGTGTTTATGTCTGAAATATTAACAAAAAATAGAAATTAATTAAAGTACTATTATTAAAGATAAATATTTTTAATTTGCGGAAATGTATGATTTTGTATTTTTTTTTATTGAAAAATTAAATATTTGTTGTTAATTTCTTACAAAATCAGTAAAGCTCGCAAACTTAAGTTTGTCAACTATTATACGTTATATCACGGTTGTCCTCGAAATTGTTACGGAATACTCAGAAGGCGAGACCGACTCGCACTTGACCGGTTTTTTATAAAATAGCTTAACTAAATGGTACAGACGCGATCTATACATAATACGTATAGCTCAAAATTTCAGCTTTGCTAAAATGACGTAGGTCTGGGGGTCTCTAGTCTAATACCTATGTAATTTTTTTTCATAACTATTACCCCCAAATGTATTTTTTGTACAGCTTCACGCTGTATCCCGCACATAGCGGAGTAGGCAGAGGGAACATATTGTTTAAACACTCCGTTACCCATGCACCGCCGAATTTTCAAGACATTGCGTGTTAAGTAGCGGAACTCAATGGCGCATTTTATCTTATTACAAAACTTATATACATTATATTATATTACAATGTTTTATATCGATCGTCGTACGGAACCTTTACTTTATTTACCAAAATGTTTTTTTTTAATACTATAAAAGTATTAATTTCCCAACAAATTCAAGCCATCCCCTCAAATTGGCCGTGACGACTCCTAAACGCATCTACCAAAGAAAAAAACCTCTAAACTATAGATCATTCAACTCTAAGTCGTTGAAAAAGTTCAAGCAAAAAGCTAGCGATTGTGCTTCGGTGCCGCTAAAATGTTTTGTCGAATCATTTTTTAATGACGCTTCTCGATCGAATTCAAACGTCGTGGCGCAGTGGGGCAGCGTGTGACTGGAAACGAGGCGATTGTGGGTTCGATTCCTTTTCAAAATAATTGAAATATATACAAACTTTTATTAATGGACTTGAATCCAAACACGGTTTTTTACTTTCACGCTGTCACGCTGAATTTCTCAATTAGCTGAGTAGAGACAGTCAACCTAGTCTTAAGACACTCCGCTCCCCACGCGTCGCCTAATTATCAAGACATTGGGTATTATACGGGGGAACACAACGCCGCTTTGCTTTATCAGAGTGAGAAAATAAGAATAACTCACACCCCGAGTGGGAATCCAACCCGCTACTAATATACCAGCATACCATAACATTATACCAGCTATTAAAATGAAAGCGTCATTTTAGTGGCCATACATTTTTTTTAACTAACTGCTTGAGTCATTTAGCGTATCTCCATAGTGAGAGTGCCAGTCAAAGTGTATCTATAGAAATGATACGTTATTTGTAAGGAATTGTGCCATTATAACGGTGTTAAACGCTGAATAAGGATCATCGGATTTGATCTTATTACATTATTAATGATTTATTAAAGTTTTGATTAGGAGACCAGTCGTGGCGTAGGGGCACCAAGCGTAATTATAAACGCGACGGGTTGTAGGTTCGATTTCCTCTTGAAGAAATGAAATATGTATATTTTCACTTTTTCGCTCTGGTGACGAGGCAAAGCGTCGCGTTGAATTCCGCTACTCAACACGCAATACCTCCAGAATTCGGCGAAAAGTCGGAAACGGAATCTTAACACTAGGTTCCCTCTGCCTTCCCTGTTGTGTGCGGGATACAGCGTGGAGCTGATTTAATTTGGCACAAGTGTGCGACTGTAACGGTTGTGATGAATGAAATATTTTATATTTTAATTTCCTCGCTCTTGTAACGAGGCGAATCGCGGCGTTGAGTTCCGCCACTCAACATCCAATGCTTCTAGAATTCGGCGGAAAGTGGGAAACGGAAGTGTCTTAATGGGAACGGAGTGTCTTAACTCTACATTACCAGATCCCGTCTGCAGCTCTGACTACACTGCTATGTGGAATACAGCGTGAAGCTTAAACAAAATTACGTCTTAAAGACTCTACGAACAAAGTAGCGGGCGACGACTACTAAATGTATAAAACAAGCCTTCAATGTCAAAATGTTAATATCTTTTTAGTCTTAAAAAAACTAATAAAGTATTATACTTAATTATTTTAAATCACTTTTATTATGTAGGTACAGGGAAAATTAATTAAACTAATTAAGCATTATCATATTCTATTTCCGGTTGCGTAAAGGCCATCGTGGTTAACAGGCATAGCGTATGTGTACACGCGATAGCTGTGAGTTCGATTCCCACTCGGGCGAATAATTTATTTTTGTTTATTCGCTTTGGTAACAATTCAAAGGGCGGCGTTGAGTTCAACCACTCAACACATAATGCCTTTAAAAGAGAACGATGAGTGGTAAACGGAGAGTATTAACACTAGGTTCATATATGTATAAGTTTAAAGTTTTTAGTATAATAACTTTTTTGTTTGTTCAGCAAATTCGTGACTGCTCTGGAATGTGAGAACGATATAAGGCTATTTATAAACTATAGTTATTATTATAAAAAAATATAATAATAACAACGCTTACTGCCAAAAGCAGGGATAGCAGAAGAAAACATTTGTTAAAACACTCTGTTTCCCACTTTCACTTTCAGTTGTACGTTCGATTTTCACTTAGGGGAATGAAATATTTAGATTCCTTCGCTCTGGTAACAAGACAAAGGAGAGTTCCGCCACTTAATAAACATTCTCTCGAAAATTTTCGATTGAAATGGAGTGTATTGATACTAAGTTTCTTCTGACTTCTTTTTTTTGGCGGGATACAGCGTGATACTAATAAAAATGATGATAATAGTATAAGTGTTGGTGAATTTGAATGAGCACCTGTTAAATACTCTATAGCACTAAGTAATATCCAGGTCTTTGCTACGGCGCGGCGTATTAAAGTAAGCACATCTGTGAGGGAATCGTTACAAAGTGTTCTACACACGTTGTTGCGAAATCATTATATTTCAATAATTTTCATTCTCGCTTAACGAGTCCAATGCAATGACTTCCCCCATATAACACATGTATTGAAAATTTAACCGAAAGTGGAGAACAGATGATAGCAACATTAGATTCTTTCTCCCTGCCTTGCTAAATGCGGGATTACTATGTTAAGCTGTATTTCTGAATATAGAATGACTGTAGAAAAAAAATGTTTATTTTTAACATCTATACTAGATAAATTGTACTCAAACATAGTGTTGAATAAAAGAGATTTCTATTACTTTTTTTTCTCTAGTGGCAATTTTTTTTTAATTACAATGTGTACGGGCGCCTTTATAACATACAAGAGTACGCACGCAAGAACATAATAGTAGGTGTAGTTATACCATGTAATTTGCTTACTACTAGGAAAGTTAACTTCTACACTTTAATCTATTCTTGAGTTTTGTAGGAATTTTATTTTAAAATAGTGCGCGGACTTAAATCATTCTACCGAATTTTAAAATAGTTTTTTTCTGTAAGTCACTCAGTAATAGGAAGAAATTTTATACGTACACATATTATATCATTGATGAAACATGAAATGGCGGCACGATAAAGAATGTATAGAAATAATAAATCATTCCATAAAAGTAATCGTGAAAAAAAAACTAATTGTCTATTAGCTGCAAGAGAAGATGATGCATGTGGGACACTTGGAAAAGGTGTATAACTTTAAATTTTAAGTTCTTTAAGGGACCGTACCGTAAAAGAAAATAAAACTAATCTCTTATAGGATTATTTTGGTGTTCGTCTATCTTGTTTTGTATGAAAATCGTTGCCTAATCAAAACCTTCCTTAAATAATTTATACGTGTATTCTTCACGTGGACCTAGAATTAGGAATTTTGGTAAGAAGCGAGAACCAGTAAAAAAGTTTTTAAACCATTAACAAAAACTTATATTTATACTTTATTTTATACCCAATGACTGTATGTGTCTGTGTTGAAATATTTAATATTTTCATATCCTCGCTCTAGTAACAAGATAAAAGTGCGGCGTTGAGTTCCACCACATCATCAATCAATATACAATGCCTCAAGAAATCGGCAGAAAGTGGAACAAAAGTGCCTTAATGGGAACGGGTGTCCTTACATGGGAACGGGTGCTTTGCCTACCCTATGTGCAGGATACAGCGTAAAGTTTTACTTTTCGTTCATTCAATCGTACTTTTCGTTCAATCAATCATGAAATTGGTACTGATGCAATCGTGACGTGTATCGTGACAATATGTCTAATATTGTCATGGTTGTAAGCTAGCAAAAAATTTAAAATTAAGAACAATGTTATGACACACACTAGATTATTTCCGCTTATCCTGCTATGTATAGGGATACAGCGGGAAACTTAAAAAATATATAAAATCAATCTTAGGCCACTTTTTAGTGACCTATGAATTAATAATAATCTGTAGGTATATATTTTGTTTTCAAATTCTTATGTTGGTATCATTGAAACTGTCAAATTTGACAAACGATGTGCTCATGTTTTAAACTTTTTTAAATATAATTAGTGGATTTTGGTTTGAGATATCATTTATTTATGTCACAGATTGATATTTTATCATATTTTTGTGTTTTTTGGCTTTGTTTAGATAAAGAAAGTATAGAATATAGAAACATCTAGTGAGGGATTTTAATAGGCTGAGAAATTGTAAAAATAAACATAATGATGTTGGGGCACATGAGTGCGACTGTAAACGCGACAGGTTGGGAGTTTGATTCCGACTCGAGGAAATGAAATATTTAATATTTTCATTTCCTTGCTCTGGTAACCAGGCAAAGCGCGGCGTTTCCTTCCCTCTGCCTTCCCTGCAATGTGCGGGATACAGCCATTTCGGCGCATTAACTCAATCGACGGTCATAACTTCTTACTTAAGGAATCTTTTTATTTAAAGCTAGCTTTTATATTTTACCTGTGTGATTAAATGGAAATAACTGTGAAAGACATATTCTAAGTGCCCGAGGTAACTAACCGAGGTAACTGGGAACTAAGAATCCAAAAGGTTAGTACAAAGAATATAAAATCTTCTGGATCACCTCCAAGGATGAGCGTTTCACAAGAATCTAGTCTGGATTCCTTTTTAGTTCTGCTTTGTATACGATCACCCTTTTATGCAAAAAAATTATGAAGAATTATCATATTGTACTGTTCGCAGGTCCTCCTTAATATTTAAGATTGACAAAAACAAAGTAAATTATGACGGAAGTGAATAGGGCAATGTCGCATATTCTTCGTTGGTTTGACGTTAATAGTCTTATGTTATACACAAATAAAACCAAATTTGCACTACGTAATGTTCTAAAAACAAAATTTTAATCTTATAATTAAAGGTGAAAATCGTAATGTTACAAAATCAACATATTCTAAGCTCCCATGGAATTCCCACATTGAAACACTTCCAGACAAACTCAGATCGGCAGCGTTCGCAGTTAAGAAAGTCACGCAATGACGGACATCCATACTGTCTGACAAGTTTATTTTAGTTATTTTTATAGCATTCTATCTTATGGAACCCTGCTATTAGGTAGTGCCGCAAATATAAATAATCATTATTATTGGAAACGCCTAGTTATTTCTTCTAAAATAAATAAATAAATAATTTATGAATCTTAATATACGTCTCTATAGTATAATGCACTGTATTTTAAATTTGCCACTGCTAAAATTTAAAATAATAGTTAAAACAGCGTTTATTAAGAAAGCTTTTTATACTGTTCAAGAATATTTGAAGGATAAAGATGTTTTTAATTAAGATCATTTGAATTTCTTGCAGGATAGCTACTGTTGTATTATTGTATTAAGCAATAAAATTGTAACCTAAATATTGAAAAGACCTACTAATGAGTCTCTTGCAGGCTCTTCTCGACTAGAACTGCCTTCCGAACTGGTGGTTCTGGTTCTGAGTTAATTCGACGATTCAAAAGTGCTTGTAAAATCAAAACAATTAACCCATAGCCGGTTATACAAGCAATAGCCTTACTTGATAAGTAACTAAAAGAAATCTGTCTGTCATTGACATCCTGAGATTAGCGCGTTCAACCATATAAACTCGTCAGCCTTATTATATTTGTATTTTAACTACTCATTATTGCTTAGATATAAGTTTCTGTTAACATTAGACAAAGCAAAATTGGAACCCACTCTAACCAACTTCAACGCTAAACCTTCCACAAATCTACATATTAAAACTTTAAATAGAACATGTAGTACCACAATCCGTCTGAGAGCGTTGCGGCCGGAGTGTGGACTTGCAATAAAGATTAGCCTTACACTACGGGTTTCAGTTACTTATTTAACGTATAATTTAGTTGAGTGCTTTAAAATACAATTGAATTTTGTCAGTGTTAGCCTAGTAGTTTAAAAGTTTGGCTGTTTGTTGCTGCAAATCACAGATTTGATTTATAAAACAGTATTTTTCTAAGAAGCCAAGGCGCAGTGGCTCAGTGTCTGACTGTAACTGCAAAGGTTGTGGGTTTGGTTTCGCTCAGGAAGATGCGAATGAGCTTAAAGACTGTACTAGGATAAGACGCGGCGTTGCATTCCGCTTCTTAACACGCAAACGTTTCGATTTTTGGCAAAAGGTGTAGAACAGAGTGTCTTTACGCTAAGTTATGCCTGCCGGCCTGCCTAGGCCTCTTAATGCAGGAGATTCATAAAATGATATGTATTATTATATCCTATCCTACATTCCTACTAAACAAACTAATATTATATATAAATAAAAATATATAAATTTGAAAGTTTGTTAGTTAGAATGGATGTTTGTTCAAAAACTACTGAAAGAATTGAGATGAAGTAATTTAGCTTATACATCAGAATAACAAAAAATCTACAATTTATCAAATTTTTATATAATTTGGCTAAAATATAACAATAAGTTTAAGCGGGCGAAGCCGCGTGTCGCTACTGCTGCGCTAGCTACTGTTTCGCTGTGTATTAGTGCAAGCAACGCAAAATCATTTTGTAGTAGTATCTCTATACAAATATAAATAATTAATGAACCGTGATTCGTAAATTTGGTATAAGTTTACACCCCACGTACATCGACTGTGTATGTGATATAATCTAATTGTTAAGCGACGATGCGCGATCTACCCGTAATATGGAGGGTGACCGTTTTTGATGGCTTTATAAATACTGTACTGTATTTCTTTTCATCCGACTTCAAAAAAAAAGGTAATCAATTTGACATATTGCCCGACATTTTGAGTGATATTTGAGTAAGATTTTTTTTAGTTTCACGCTATATCTCTAGCGGGATAGCCAGGGAGAGCGGAACGCCAAACGCTACGGCCTCTATATACCTTCCTGTTTCGCCTCGTCCACTGCCATCAGCTCGCACATACATGTCCTCTGAAAGGTTTCACGTCCCCTTCCACCAGTGCTATCTTAGTGTGTTTTCGAAGTAGGATGATGATAAGAAGGACACCGCTCTCCTTCCACCGAATTCGAGATATTGCGTGTTGAATAATCTAACGGCCGCCCTATATCTTCCACAACAGGAAATGAAAATTATTGAAATTTAATCGTTTTCTAGAAGAATAAGGTTTCTTTGTTCAGTGTTAAGGCACTCCGTTCCCAGCTTTCCACTCAATTTTCAATATATTGCGTGCAACGTAACTGCAGAATTTAACGCAGTGCTTTTTCTTTTCACAACAGCGAAAAAAAAATAAAAGAAATCATTCCCCCGAGTGGGAGTCGAACCCTTATACGTCGTTTTTATAATCAGACCCTTGCCACTGCATAACATATCTCTAGGGACTTGTAATGGTTAGTTTAACCGATGATTGATATACTGCTAGGGATGGCTAATTTTATTATGAAGTACTAACATTGAAGTGGTTGCGAGTTTGATTTTGAGTAAGTATATAAAATATTAGCGACCTGCGAGTTTAAACATATTGTTATATTAATTAAAGAACCAAATCATGCAAAACGTTTGCAAAAATAGTAGCATATGTAGTAGTATATGTTATTCTGATGTATAGAAGCTATATTATTGTAAAGTCTCATCTAAATTAGTTCAGTAGTTTTACGTGGATAAAGCATCTTTCCTCACAAACTTACATTTATAATATTAGGCAGCATTTATGACCTTTCTAATAATAAATCAGCTTCACGCTGTATACCACACACAACAAAGTAGGCAGAGGGAACCTAGTGCTTAGACACTTCGTTTCCCACTTTCAGCCGAATTCTGGAGGCATTTTGCGTTTTGATTGGCGGAACCCAACGCCGCGCTTTGCCTCGACACCAGAGAGAAAAAATGAAAATATACATTTAAATAAATATTTCATTTTCTCGAGTGGGGATCGAGCCCACAACCAGTTGCGTTTACAGTCCCACTTTGTGCCCCTGCCCCACGACTAGTGTCTTCCAATTTCTAATAATCTAATAGAGTTAATTGCCGATCTTCTCTGTCTGATAAAACAAAACGCGTCGTTGATTTTCGTCTAACGTGAAATTTATTAATAAGAACGTAAAATGAGTAGAATATGTAGAACTATGTCGAGGCCGTCCTGCCGTGGCGCAGTGGCATAAATGTGCGACTAAACGCGACGGTGGGTTCGATTCCCACTCGGGGGTGTGAAGCCAGACGTTGTATTCCGTTATTCTATACGTAATGCATCCAGAATTCGGCGGAAAGTGTGAAACGGGAACACTAGGTTCCCAGGTACTCTTAACCTTCCCTGGTACTACTGACAATGGTAAGGTTTTATTTACTAACTTCTCTCAAATAAAGCATTGTTTGTAAATACATGTGTTAATTTATTGAGGTAGTAGAGCGGCGTCTAACAGTAGCGATGGTTGTGAGTTTAATCCCCAGTTGAGGGAATAAATTATCTTCATTCACGTTGCTGTAACAAGACGTTGGCGTTGAGTTTCGCCGTTCTACACGAAATATCTTGATAATTGGTGAGGTGCGTGGGGAACGAAGTGTTAGCTCTAGGTTCCCGCTGCCTACCTTGTTTTGGATAAAATACGTGAAGCTGATTTCTCTTTAATACTACTAGTGTATTAAAGAAAATCATTAGAATTCGAACCCCTACTTACATTACTCTTAGAGAGTGATATTAGATGACATATAATAAAAATTATTACTTAAACATAGATTAAATAATAAAATTAGTGTGAGGGATAGTGACATGTCAAATGTGAGGGATACTGGGAAAGCTATATGCAAGATTCATTGTTGTTTTTTTTTGTGTGGACTTTGAAACGTAAATTGGAAAACCTCTGTGTTTCCCGTTGCCGTAGGAATTACGAGATCACCTCTCTTAGTGCTCCCCTACACTCCTTAACTACCTTCCTGTGGCCCGCCCGAGGCTTCGCCCGCTTGACTTTGTAACAGTATGTACCTTGGATATAAGTTAAAAATAAATAAATAAAATAAAATATGCATGATAATACACATAAACAACATAGTTAAGTATGAATAATACAATCTATATATTTTATTACCATATTAATGGAGACGAGTGCATGTATTATTTTTAAACATTTTTAAAGTGTTATTCCACACTTAGGAAAGAAAAACACTTATTTAGAAAACGTATAAAAATTTGAACGCAGCGGGACTCGAACCCGCGCCTCCTGGTAACCGACCAGGTGCTCTGACCACTAAGCATGCGTTCTGAACGCATAGCTAGTGGTCAGAGCACCTGGTTGGTTACCAGGAGGCGCGGGTTCGAGTTCCGCTGCGTTCAAATTTTTATACGATTTCTAAATAAGAGTGCATGTATTGTCGTCCTGAGTGTCGCAACCGTCGTTTCGTCTATATAGTGGGTAGCGATGGTTGGAAGGCAGCGGTCGAGTCGAACTCTTAAGTATTATACTACGGTACAAATAAATATGATGCACATAAAGACTCCTACCAAATGTATAATAAATATAATATGATAATTCAAAGCCTATGATGGCACGATCTTTTAGGATCGAATTTCTTATAAAGGCAATATATGTGTAGGGGCGACACATATTGCGGATCAAAGTGATCTTTGACCAATATTATAATATTGAATGTTGCTTGACGTCGCGAAGGCTGACGTGATGGGCTTATGCGAACTGTTATAGCGACATTAACTATGTCGTGGCTGACGCCGCCGTCTCGCAGTACGCTCGCGGTACGTAAGCTATACTTGTATGGCGTTGGTCATTGACGTATTTTACACCACTTGACTTATAAAAAGTATATATGAGGCTTGGGAGGGATCTCTTGGAGGGATTGGGAGGATGCTCTTGGTATGTTCTGTGACCTGTCTAAGGCCTTTGATTGCGTTCAGCACTCTACATTGGTCATGAAGCTACACCATTACGGCGTAAGAGGACGTGCACTCAATGTTCTGACCTCTTATTTAGCTAACAGCGTTCAGAGGGTTGATGTGAATGACAAGAAATTTCCTGGATCATTTATCAGTATGGGGGTCCCACAAGGGTCTATTCTTGGTCCTTTTCTGTTTTGAATATATATATATATATATATATATATATATATATATATATATCTATATATATATATAAATAAATAAATAAATGATTTGCCATTTTTAGTGGGAAAGAACCATGATATAGTATTGTTTGCAGATGATACTTCATAAATTTTTAAAATAAAACGACGACAAAACATATATAACGATGTAAACAATGCTCTATCGAAAGTAATACATTGGTTTAGTGTTAATAACTTACTATTGAATAGTAAAAAAACTAAATGTATAATCTTCAGAACACCTAACACAAAAATTGTTAAAGCTGATGTACTCTTGAATGGTGAAGCCGTGGATCCTGTCGATTCTACGGTGTTTCTCGGTATCACCATTGACTCTAAATTACAGTGGGGACCTCATATCGATGGATTGGCGAATAGACTTAGCTCAGCAGCTTTTGCGGTTAAAAAAATCAGACGATTAACTGATGTGGAAACGGCTCGCCTTGTTTACTTTAGCTACTTTCATAGTATTATGTCCTACGGCATTCTACTTTGGGGTAATGCAGCCGGTATTAAAACAATTTTTGTCTTGCAGAAGCGAGCTATTCGCGCAATCTATAACTTAGGCCCTAAAGAATCGTTAAGGCAAAATCTTTAATAT